>VZQC01003677.1:1224130-1257055 GCA_009823505.1 Rhizomys pruinosus | reverse complement strand
ACATGGAGCTACTAGACTTGGTGTTTGCCCTGATGGTTTTTGGTCTTGTTGTGGTTCAGTATTTCCTCACTATGCCTCTATTCCTCCCTTTTGGAATGGGAATGTGTATTCAGTTCCACTGTATGTTGGGAGTATGTAATTTGCCTTTTGATTTTATAGGAGCTTACAGTTAAGAGATTGGCCTGTGTCTCAGAAGAGATTTTGGACTATAGACTTTAATAGAATTGAGACTGGTAAAGACTATGGGACTTTTAAGGTTGGACTAAATGCATTTTGCATTTTATATGGTCATGAGCCTATGGGGGCCAGGGAGTGAAATGTGGTGGTTTGAATGAGTGTCCCCCATAGGCTTTAAGTATTCAGACATTTTGTCTCCAGTTGGTGGCACTGTTCTTGGAGGTCTTAGAAGGTGTGGCCATGCTGGAGGAAGTATGTCATTGGGGGCAGGATTAGTGAGTTTAACTAGCATCATGGTCTCTAGTCTCTCTCTCTCTCTCTGCTTCCTGTGCTCATTGTGAGATGTGACCCTGGGCTTGCTGCTCCAGCCCTGGCCACCATTCTTCCCACCACAATGGACTCTGATTCCCTGGAACTGTCAATCGTAAGCTCAAATAAACTCTTCCTTTTATAAGTTCCCTTGGTCATGGTGGATTTATCACAGCAACAGAAAAGTGACTAATACACCACCCCCATTTTGCTTGGTTCCTTGGCCACTCTCCCTCTCAATTGCCAAGTTCCTTCTCCACTGAAGCCAGCTTGTGCTTGGATGATGGTGATGGCTGGGATAACCATGAGTGTGACATGCAGTGGCTGCTTTTAGGCCCAACCCTCCCTTTCCTCAAAGAGAGGTGGCCTGTGGTGTGGCTTGGCAAGGTGGGTCACACAGGCCATTGCCATTGCTCTTGGCTGCCCATCATAACTTACCTAGTAAGATGGTATTGCTGAAGGCACCACACACTGGTTGCAGGACATAAAGAAATCAAACTGGAACTGACCTGTACACTTCTTTCCTTCTGGCTAGCTTTCATAGTGTTATAAGGTACTATGAAGGCCAGGGGCTGCAATGGGATAGAAGTCATCAGCTGTCTCACCCAGCAGTGGACCCTGCATGCTACAATGTTGACCTGCCAAGCAAAATGTGCCCACTGGTGCAATATTGGCACAAAGGTCATGGGGGTAGCTAACTGTTTTGTGATTGGATTTCAGGCCAGTACCATAGGGAATTCATGTACTACAAACTGCTGAAAAACAAAACAAAACATGGCTGGGAGGTCATAGGTCCCAGGGAAGCATCCAGTGGTGTTTTGTTAAATACACATGGTATCAAACTGCTTTCTAAATTTTTATATTTATGTTCATATATTAATTCTGCTCACAACCTGGTCAAAGAACTCCCTCCTCCTCCTCCTCCTCCTCCTCCTTCTCTTCTTCTTCCTCCTCTTCCTCCTCCTCCTCCCCCTCCCCCATTCTTCCTCCTCTTCCTCCTCTTCCTCTTCCTCCTCCTCCTCCTCCTCCTCCTCCTATTCCTCCTCCTCTTTCTTTTTATGTGTATGAGTGTTTTGCCTACATGTGTATAAGTGTGCCTGTGTCCTGCAAAGCCAATAGAGGCTAGAGAGGGTGTTGGATTCCCAGGACCTTCTGGTTAATGATGGTTATTAGCTAACATATGGGTGCTGAGAACTGAATCTGGGTCCTCTGCAAGAGCAGCCCATGGTCTTAATTGCTGACCCATCTCTCCAGCCCATTTGTTATCTATGTTTGTTCAGGTATCTGTAGAAACCAGAAGCTGGCGTTGGAACCCCTGGAGCTTGTTACTGTGAGCCATCTGCTATGAAAGCGGGGAAGAAAACTCAGGTCCTCTGGAAGACGTTAACAGCAAGTGCTCGTAACTACTGAGCCATTTCTCTCAGTTCCAATTTTTAAATGTAATTTTTATTTTTTGAGACAGGATCTCATTTTGTAGCCTTGGCTGGCCTGGAACTCAGAGCTTTGCCTGCCTCTGCCTCCTGAGTATTGGGATTAAAGACCTGTGCCACGTCTGGCTTTGGGTTTGGGTTTTCATTTTGACAGCCTTCTTCATTTTAAAGCCATTGTTTCATAGTTATTCAGAGACAAAATTTCATTTAGAAGTTGCTATGATAACAATCAATCTTTTTAGTGGAAAGATAGACTATGTTCCAAGAACCTGACCCAGATTACAAAAGGAGCCTACAGCTATTTACTCTCAGATTTTGAAAGTATCCTGGGTTTCAGGGAGTCCTTCAAAGAGTCTTTAGTTTTCTATTTGAAAAGGTTATGGAGAGATGGCTCAGTGGTTAAGAGCACTGATTGCTCTTGCAGAGGACCCGGGTTTGATTTCCAGCACCACCTGGCAGCTAATAACTGTCTTTAACTCCAGTTCCAGGGGAATCTGATACCCTCTTCTGACCTCTGCAGCACTGCACGACACAGGTACACCAACCTACATGCAGACAGTACACTCATACACATAAAAAAAAATTATGAAAGGTGAGGAGTGGTGGTATACGCCTTTAATCTCAGCAGAGGTAGGCCAATCTGGAGTTCAAGGCCAGCCTGGTCTACAAAGTGAGTAATAAGCCAGTTGGGGCTACTTTTGAGACCCTGTCTCAAAAAGAGTTAAAAAAAAGGTTATGAAATGAGATCTATTTGTTGGCTGTGGTAAGAGAGTGTTAGCAAGCCCAGGTAGAGTGGTTATTGACACTCACAAATAGAATGTTGTTAACTAGCTTGAGCTTAGTCTCCACTGGATTTCATACCAGGGTGCATTTCCCTGGCTTTCAGAGCTCTTCTGTACTGAATACAGAATTGAAGTACGTATTTTCTTTGCTTAAATATTTATTTTACTTTTATTTATGTGTGTATGTCTATGTGCATATGTGTGTGGGAGCCTGTAGAGGCCAGAAACAGGTACCAAATCCCCTGGAGCTGTAGTTACAGGTGGTTTTGAGCTGCTTGATGTGTGTGCTGGGAACCAAACTCAGGTTCAGATCCTCTGGAAGAGCAGTGAGTGTTCTTAACTGCTGAGCCATCTCTCCAGCCTTTTTCATATATGTATTTTTTTTCTTTTCTTTTTTTTTCCTTTTTTTGAGACAGGGTTTCCCTATAGTAGGCCCAGATGGACTGGAACTCACTATGTTGACCAGGCTGCCCTTAATCTCACAGACATCCACCTGCCTTCAAATGCTAGGATTAGAGGTATATACCACCACACCTGGCCTCTTAGTCCTTGATTATTATTCTTATTGTTCTTCTTCTTATTATTATTATCATTATTGGTGTTTTTGAGACAAGGTTTCTCTGTAGCCCCAGCTGGCCCAAAACTCACTCTTTAGACCAAGCTGGCATTGAACTCACAGAGTTGCCTGTGCTTCCTGAGTGCTGGGATCAAAGGCGAGTGCCACTATGCCTATTATTATTATTATTATTAGTAGTAGTAGTAGTAGTATGAATGTTTTTCCTGTGTGTAACTAAGTTAGTTAAGGGGCTGGAGAGATGGGTCAGCAGTTAAAAACAATGGCTCTTCTTACAGAGGACCTGAGTTTTGTTCCCAGACCCCACATGGCAGGTAACAACCATCAGTAACCAGTTTCAGGAGATCTGATGCCCCCTTCTGGCCTCTGTGGGCACTGCATGCATGTGGTGCATTCACATGCTGACAAAATATACCCATAAAATACAAATAAAGACAAATTTAAAAATAAATTATTTAGGTATTACAACAGTTCTGTTTTTTGTGTTTTGAACATAGTCTCATTGTGTAGCCTTGTCTACCCTGGAAACTCCTTGTATAGACCAGGCTGGACTAGAATTCACAGAGGTCTGCTTGTCCTGCCTCCTGAGTACTGGGATTAAAGGCACTGGTTCCTATGGTCATTTTTTTTTTTCTCCACCTCCCAGGTGCCAGGTTACAGGCATGTGCCACTACGCCCGATTAAAGATGGTTCTTAGCAAAAAAAAAAGACGGTTCTCAACCGCCATGCGGGTCCTCTGCAAGAGCAATGTGCACTCTTAACCACTGAGCGATCGCTTTCCAGCCAATTTCTTTTATAATTAGGGTCTGGGATCTTTGCAGCATACCACTTTCGTCTGAAGTTTGTCATTTGCTCCCTTTAAGAGTTCTTTCCAACGGTTGTCATTATCACCCTCTAGGAGTCCGGCTTGAATTTTTCATTTTCTCCCTTTAGTTCTTTGATTTTGCCTTTATAATTCTTATTGATTCTTTGATATTCTCAATTGTTCTTCTGAGGTGTCTTGGTTTCCTTCCCAGGAGATCTCGGAGGAATCCTTCTGTAGTGGTTGAATTTGGTGTGGATTTATTATGTGCTTTCCCAATGTTGATGTTGTTTTTTCTTTGTGGCTTTGGCCGGGGGGTTTGTTTGTTTATTCTGGTGCCTCAATGTTGCATCACAGACAAATCACTAATTTGCCTAATTATTGCTCATGGCTAGAGCCTCCACACCAAAAGCGCGCCACGCAGCTTTGAGCGTTGATGGGGGTGGGGGGTGGGGTTTGGTTGCGAGGTTTGTCCGCTAGGCTGCTGGGCATTTACAGTGTAGGAACCGCCATGGGCCAGGTGGGGTGTGTTGTGTGTGTGGGTGGGTGTGTGTGTGTGTATGTGTGTGTGGCAAAGCACCAAGGCAGGGGGCTCACCTGGGCACGGCTGGTGTTGTGCTGGCTTGGAGTTTACTTCCACCCACATCGCATGCTGGGTGCACACTGGGGTCAGCGTCTACCACGCTTGCATGCTGGAACCCAACCCGCGGAGTTAAAATTTTAAATTTTATGTATATTATTTATAATATTTTTATTTTTTTATTATGATTTTGTGTTTTATGAGTTACTGTCTGAAGTAGGTTGGGCCCTGTGTTTGCAATAATGAAGAAGTCAGAAGAGGATGTGGATTCCCCTGGAACTAGAAATAAAGACAGTTCTTAGCCACTATGGTTGGGGTGCTGGAGTCAAATCCATGTCCTCTGCAAGAGCAGATCTGTGGCACACCTTTAATCCTAGCACTTGGGAGGAGGCAGAGCAAGTGGATCTTTGTGATTCAAGGCCAGCCTGTCGACAGAGTGAGTTTTCAGGACGGCTGGGGCTACAGGGAGACCACCCTTTCTCAAAGAGAGCAAAAAAATAAAATAATAAATAAAAACTTAGTTGGTAAAACTGGCTTGCTGTTTGGATTCCTATACTCAGGTAAAAGAAGCTGATTTCCAGTATACACACCATTAATTCCAGTGAATCAGGTATGGGCAGTTTCCTAGCATTCACTGGATGGCCAGCTTTGTAAATGAGTGTGCTTCAGGTTTACTGAAATAACTTGTCTCAAATAATAAGGCAGAGAAAGACTGAGGAAGACACTTGAAGAAGACAACAATATCCTCCACAAGGCAGGAACAAATCTGTGCATATGCCCACCTACACAGACACAGATAGTAGACAGAACAGACAGACAACACACACACCACACAGACCACACACACACAGTACACAGGAGTAATAACAGGGGTCGGATTGAAAATGAAAGGGCTGACCAATATGGCTCTGCAGTTAAAGGCACTTGCCATTAAGGTTAATGACCCCGAGTGTGATTCCCAAGACCCACATGGTAGAGAACGACTCCGAAAGTTGTTTCTCTGAAGCTCCACACAGACCCCCAACCCATGTGAGGCAAAAAAAGTTTTTACACCAGTGTGGGGTGCACGCCGTTAATGTAATCCCACACTGGGGAGGCGGAGAGGCGAGCCTCTGGAGTTCAAGGCCAGCCGATCTACATAGTGAGTTACATGACAGCTGGGGCTACAATGAGACCCTGTCTAAAACAAACTAAAAAACCACCAAAAAAAAAATGTTAAAAAAACTGACTATTTTTGTTATATGTGTAGAGTGTACTGCTGCATAAGGTGGCACGCTTTGGTTGTGCAATGCCTTGGAGGTCAGAGAAGGCATCTGGATCCCCTGGAACTTGAGTTTACAAATGGTTGTTACCACCAGGTGGATTGCTGGGCAGTGAACCTGGGTCTTATGCAAGAACAACCAATGCTCTTAACTGGTGCGCCATCTCTCCAGGATCGCCCCAAATTTTTTAAAAGGAAAATCCCTGTTGGGCGTGGTGCGCATGCCTTTAATCCCAAAAAAATCTCTATAAGATCATAGCTACCCTGGCCTACATAGTGATTTCCAGGCCAGCCTAGTCTACAGTAGTAAGTTCCAGGACAGTGGGGCGCAGGGAGACACTGTCGCAAAAGTCTGATAAAAAGAAAATCCTTGGGGCTGGAGGGATGGCCTAGCAGAGGACCGCGGTTCAACCCCAGCACCACAAGGGCGCGGCTGAGACCATCGTAACTCCAAGCCAAGGAGAACGCCAGGTTCCAGGGAATCCGACAACACAACCTCTTCTGACCTCCGTGTCATTGCACGACAACGGTGGACAGACCTACTGGCAGACAATCAATTCATACACATACAAAAAGACATAATAAAATGTAAAAAATTAAAAAAGAAAGAAAATCTTTGTAATTTTCATAAATGATATGAGGTGGAATTCATTATGTTAGGTGAGATAGGCTAGGTACAGAAAGATGGGTATCTAAAAGTTGAACTCACAAATCAGAGAAGCAGAAGGAGGTTTAACCGTATTCCTGGGACCAGGCAGCAAAGACTGGGGAGATGTTGATAACACTGTGTTAGAAGAATTTTAAGGCATTATTGTATACCTATGATCATTATATAGTCTCTCAAAAATAATATATTCTCAAGTCACCAAGAGCTGGGTGTGGGGGCTGCACCTAATCCCAGCACTTTATTAGAGGCCAAGGCAGGACTAATCTCGTGAGTTTGAACCATCCTGGTCTCCAAGTAGTGAGTTTTTCAGCCCAGCTAAAAACAATCACAGCTGGGCTGGAGAATGGCTCAGAGGAGTAAGAGTGTGGACTGTTTTCTTGCAGAGGACACGGGGTTTGGATTCCCAGCATCTACAACAGCAGCTAAGAATGTCTTTAAGCTGGGTGTGGTGGGTGTGGTGGCACACCGTAATAATCTAGCACTCGGGAGGCAGAGAGGCCAGATGGATCTCTGTGTGATTTTCAGGCCAGCCTGGATTACAGATGAGTTCCAGGCAGCTGGGCTATAGGAGAGCCCTGTCTCAAAAAATAAAATAGAAGCCGGGTGTGGTGCGCATGCCTTTAATCATAGCACTTTGGGAGCAGAGGCAGGAGATCTGTGAGTTTCAAGGCCACCTGTCTATAGAGTGAGTTTTGTCCAGAACAGTGGGCTATAGGGAGACCCGGTTCAAAAAAGAACCAAATAAAATAAAATAAATAAAATAAATACTGTTTACTATGAAAAAGGAAAAAAAACAAAAACCCAAACCCACNCTGCTCAGTAGGTGAGTTCTTTGATTGCTTTAGCTACTAGACAAACTGAAAATATTTTTACAGAATGAAGTAATAAGTGGATCATGCTTCTTTATAACTATAGGGGAAAGAGTAGGTAGGACAATAGAGCAAGGCCAGTTGGGAATGACAGTTCTTAAAGCTGGATGGTGTTCTTGAAATTTTCAACATTGATTTGATTATACAAGCCCCCAGCTGCGATGGTGGGGTACCCTTGGGTGTTGTGGGTTTGGGACACAACACTTGCAAAAATTGGTTTACAGTGAAAGGATTGGCGGTGTTGTACTCAATGTGATAAGTATTATTGACTTTGTCTGTTTTAAGAAAAATGAAAAAATATATTGTTATATTTGAACAATTAATTTAATTAAAAACAACTTGGACAGAATTAACATAGGAATCATTTGATGATTAGAGAACATGTAGTCTCTGGGTAGGACATCACTGATTTTTATGTAGGTCTGGATAAGAAAACCTAGGGATAAAGTAGTTATATGTATAATGCAAAAAAAAAAGGCTGGAGGTTGGTGGTGAAATCGGAGGCATCCATTATTCCACATCAATAATTTTGTATGTGTGAGATTTTCGTCAGAAATATAGAAGGTATCCTAAAGGCCAACCTGAAAGCGTGGGATAAAATACGGAAACTATTATAATGGTTCTTTGCCATCTCTCTGACAAAACGCGAGGAAGAAGAAACAGAGTGTATGCAGTGTACTTTCGTTGCGTAATGTGGCAATATTTAGTGTTAACTAGTTGTTAACGGGTTGAGGCAGTTGGCCATCTAAGTGTCGAGGCTGGGTATGTCCAGAAGCATAGTGAGTGGGCTGATAGACTACTAGTCGGGGCACAGTGGCTCTGTGGTGTTGTTGTGCAGCATGTTGAGCAGACTAACTCATAATAAAAAAAAAAGACAGAGGAGAACAAATCACGACTTAGTCAGAAGGACACCGTCGTAAGATTAACTGGGGATATGGAAGTAGCGTCTCATGAAACGACGGATATCAATATGTACTACAGGGCGATGCAGTTCTGATATCCTGATATGTTTGACTCTAGATGAATACCAGTAATTATGTCGTAGCCGCTCTGCAGTCATTGACCAGAAGCATTCCTAAAATGAGATTCCCTGGAGAAGGATAACAGATAACCGTGACTTAGGCTTTAAAGTAAGAATTAGATCGTATGCTCTGTTTGTTGGGTATTTTTATACCTGATGGTGTGTTATTTTAGTCATGGCAGTCTAATGCTCAATATTCAAGTAAAGTCAAAGATTTATAGGAAAGCAAATCCAGAGAACTAAGGTGATGGAGGAAGGTGTGATAAAACTCAGGAAGTAAACTGAAAGACTGATAAACTCTGAAAAGCACTAGAGGGAGAGAAGGACAAAATCTGCTCAGAATGGAAGTGATAAACACTGAAAGATCCGAGGTCAAAATGAAGAAAGAAACCTGTGGAGCCAGAGCAGGAGCTACAAGAAGAGATGACAAGCTCCCAAAAAGGAAGTGGAACTACAACAGAAATCACAGGATGAAAAGAAAAAAGGATAACTGTGAACATCATCGGCCAATACAAAAACGTGAAAGGATTGGGAAAAAGCCTCAGAAAGCAGAGTGGATAAGCAATTGAAAAGAACTATCAGACCTTTCAGATAACAGGCTCAGAGTAAAAATTAATCAGAAGAGACAATAAGGGCCATTACATCTTTATCAAAGGAACATTAACCATGAAGACGGGTCTAAAAAACCAAAAAAAATTTTCCCGTTTTAAATGTTTAGTCACCAAACTCTGGTGCACAGCTATCTTTATAAGTCAAACTACTCTGCAGGAGTATCAAGACACAGATTAAATCCCAGGCGATAAATGAGTGGGAAGGTTATTTCAATACCTCCCCACTTGAGTCCCTTGGATAGATCAAACAGACAAAAAATAACCACAGAGGACGTCTGAACTGAACAAATCATACGTAATTCCAATAATGGACTCACAGATATCTACAGAATTATTCCAAACACCAGACAATATAGTTTCTACTCAGCAACCAAGGAACATTCTCCAAAAATCAACCATCATACTGGGACCAAAAGAAATCTCAACAAAATACAAAAGGATTGATATTATTTCATGCATTCTATCAGATACAGTGCAATAAAGCCTCAATGATATAAACACCAGGATAAGCCTACTAACCATAAGAACACATGGAGAATAAAAAACACACTCCTGAATAACAATGAATGGTGTCAGGGAATGATAAACTATTCATAGAACTGAATGAAATTAAGTTACAGAACACGACAAATCTTGTGGGATACTTTAAAAAGAAGTCCTAAGAGAGAATAATATAGCCATAAGTGCCCATCATAAAAAAAAGGGAACAAAGAATCTAACACTGCAGCTAGACAGCAATTTGAGAGACAAGACAAATTGAACCCTAAGCCCAAGGGACAGGAGAAGAAATAACAAAATTCAGGGCAGAAATCAATGTGAAAATAGAAACAAAGAAAACAATACAAGAATCAAATCCAAAAGCTGGTTCTTTGAAAAAATAAACAAAATAGACAGATCTGTAGCCCAATTAACTCCAAATCAACTGTAGCCCAGTTAACTCCAAATCAATAGAATAATACATGATGAAAGGGGAACATCACAACACACAAAGAAAGGATCCGACAATCATACAACAATACTTCAAAAACCTATACTCTACTAAATTTGAAAACCTAAGAGAATGATGAATTCTGAAATCCTGGGAAGCAATAAAGCTTTACCAAGAAGAGAATGACAATTTAAACAGACACATAATATTTGAGAGAAATTGAGATGTATAAAAAAAAAACCTCCAATAAAGAAAAGCCCAAGCCCAGATTGGGTTTCAAAGCAAATTCTATAACACACTTAAGAAGGTCTTACAACCATCTGCTACTCAACTGTTCAGAAGAGTACAGAGGGCAAATTTCTAACAAATTCCTTCTTATGAAGTCGCATCACTCTGTCACCAAAAACCAGGCAAGACACAAGCAAAAAACAAAATTATAGACCCATATCATTAACGAACACAGATGCAAAAAAATTCTTATTAAATACTTGCAAATTGATACAACCACATAGAAAAGATCATCCATTGTGATTAAGTTGATCAATACCAGAGATGCAGGGATGGTCAACATACATAAATAAATATCATAAAACACATAAATTGGACTGAAAGACAAAAACCAGCAGGATCATATCAATTGATTGTAGGGAAATAATTTAACAAAGATCCCAGCATCCTTTCATGTTTTTAAAGTTCTAAAGGGATTGATCTGAAGGGACACTCCTCAATAATCAAAACCAATTCAACAAACCCACTGCCAACATCATCCTAATGTAGAAAACAGAAACAATCCCCTTAAAAGGGAAGGAACCTGGCAAGACTGTCCCTTATCTCCACTCCTCTTCAACATAGTGCTGTAAACTCTGCTAGGGCAATAAACAAGAAAAGGAAATTAAGGAGTCAGTAATTCAGAAAAGATGAAGCCAAACTATCCCTTTTTTGGAGATGATATGATAGTTTGCCTAAGGCATGCTAAACAATCCACCAGAAAACTTCTTAGAAATATGAAATAAGAGTTTCAAGTAAAGTGGTGTTGATAATGCAAAGTGTAGAATATCAGTAGATCCTTTTCTTTTTACACACAATAGCAGTTGGAGAAAGGATATAAGGAGACCTAATATATAGATAAGCCCTAAAACAAGATATGGGCTAACCCATTAAACCAAAGATCATGCTACAACAAAATTTTAAACCCCTAAAAGAGATATAGAGATACGAAAGATGGAAAGCTCGCATAGCTAAAATGAGATATATATATAAAATTGGAAAAATGTAAATACCGCAAATTGATAATACATATCAATGCAATACATCAAAATATGCCATGTAGTTTTTTTCACAGTACTTGGAAAATCCTTAAATTCCTAGTGGGAAAAACGAAAAGAACCGCCCAAATAGCTAAAGCGAACCCTGAGTGAAATAGCTGCAGTGCGGGGATTGCCTTACTCAGATTATCAGCTATATTATAGAGCTATAGTCATTAAGACCCCTGGAGCTGGCAAAAAACAGACCCGTTGACCAATGAAACAAAGTTGAATATCCAAAACTTGAGCTCATACAACTTTAGCCATGTCATAATTTGACAGGGGGCCAAGAAAAAATCTCAGTTGGAGGAAGGATATCATCTTCAGCAATGGTGCTGGCAAAATGATCACCATTTGTAGAAGAATAAAATGAAAACCCTACCTGACCTCACCTTGTACTAAAATCAACTCCAAGTTGGATAAGGATCTCAAACAGGAAACAAAACCCTGATGTGATAGAAAAAGATAAAGTTGGTCCAGGCACCTGCAAGACCAGGTAGGAAAGATTTCTAAATCAGACAGCAGTTGTCAACAGTTGACAAATGGGTCTTCATTTAAATTCAATTGGCTTCTGTTAACAGCAAAAGAAAACCAATGAGTGTAACGTGAAAGAGGATAAAACCCATAGAGTGGGAAGAAAACTTCAACAGTGACCTATAAGATATAAGTGTAAGAAAACTTTCTTTAAAAAAAAAAAAAAAAAAAAAAAAAAAAAAAAAAAAGAAAACAAATGTCCTACTCAAATAATATGGAGTAAAGAGCTGGAATCGGGAGACTTCACAGTAGAGTAAAGGTGGAACTTGAGAACATCTTAAAAATTGTTCACCATCTCTAATAATTGAGGAGAAGCAAATTAAAACCACACTAAGTATCATCTCACTTGAAAGACTGGCTAAGTTCAAGAGAATGAAAGACACCAAATAACTGAGAAGTCAATGGGGAAAGGGGAACACTCATGAGCCCTGCTGTTCTTGGAATGTATATTGTACATAGCCATTATGGAAAGCTGTGTGAAGAACACTTAAAAGATCAAAATGAGCCTACCATCACCTGACCAAGTCATACTACTCCTAGGTATATTCCAACCAGCTCTCTACTTATTGCAAGATACATGCACATCTATGTTTATTGCACGTCTCTTCACAACCTAATAGCAAAGAAGCTTGTAACTAACGCCAAATTGCCCCTCTACTGACAAGTGGAAAACAAAACTGTGGTACATCTAAACAATGGGGTTCTATGTACTGTAAAGAAAATAACATCATGAATTTTGGCAGTAAATGGATGGACTTGAAGTCATTATGCTAAGTGAAGTAACAAGTCCCACTAAAAAAAACAAATGGGGACTGGTTTCCCCCATTTGTGGTGTGAACACAATCCTTGTTCCAAAGGCAAGCTGAGCAACATTATTGTATATTTCTTTTTATCTGAAAGCACTGTGCTGTTATAATGTGAATCTCTTTCAGGGCTCCAAAATTGACCTAGCACTTGTTTTTTCAGACTCCTGTAATTACTGTATTGTGTGGAAGGTACATATTCATAAGTTTAAAGTAATATAAATTAAAGGGGAAAATGTGAATGCCTAATCATATTTGCACAATTAACGCTACAAGTTACTTGGGTTATAATTTTGATGCATATGTGGTGGTTATATAGGTATATGTTGGAGCATACAAGAGGAGGGAACAATAAATAAAGACTGGGTCAAAGAAATAATGATACAGTTAATTTCTGTCCAAAACAAGAAGCCTCTGTGAAAAACTTTGGAAAAACTGAGAGAAAGATGTAAGACATGTTATCAAGAAGGATGAACTGGGGTGGGGAGGGGGCAGGGAGAGGGGAATGTGTTCTAAATTGGACTGAAGATAATGTATGGATAGAACAATCATCAATAAAAAGGTTTTTATAAAGATGGATGTAACCACAAACTATTCAGATAGTTTAACAAGAGCAAATATTCTTCAATACAAGCAAAACAATTCCTAATGAAAATTAATGTGATATACATTCTTCTTTCCCTTTAAGTAAAGTCCAGTGCTTGCTATATGTACTCATTTTACAAACACAATCCTTTCTCCCTTGAGAAAACTATAATTATCATTTGTGAGAATATTTAAAAGTACAAATCCAAAGAATCACCTCTTCAAACTCCCATAAAGACTTCAGTGGGAGAAGCTTAAAATTAACTAGCAAATAAATTGTATAGATAATCACTATAATTTTGATGAGGCAATTAAAGAAAAGAGATTACTTCAGGATTAAGTATTTTCTGCTCTTCAATGATAGTACTAATTTTCAAAATCAGGAGAACTGTTGTAAATCATCAAAGAAATGGAAAAAATAGGAAGCTGTTATAACTTTTGGTGGTCAGCCATGAAGTTGTTCATCCTAGAAATAAATAAATTATGGTAGTACCAAAAATTACTTCAAGCTTAAGGAAATGATAGGAGGGTTTCTGTTTTTTCCTGGTTAATGAATGCATTGGCGAATGCTGCACTGTGTCAGACATCTCATTTGCTGTTGTGAGCGTGATAACCTTTGTACCCCTAGTACTCATTCCAAACCCTTAATTTAGCCCCTTCTTCCTTTTTTGCCAGTTTTAACCATCTGACCCATAATCATGGCCAACACTTATGACTGTAACAAAATCTTCTTTGGACTCTCAGACAAGCATGTACTCCTATCATTGGCTGCCTGTGGGTCAGAATTTTCCTTTACAGATTTGCTATTCTGTCTTAAACACTGTGGTATGTAAGCCTCCCATGCACGAAATTCATTGTCCACTCATAGCTAAAAAGTATTAACGAGTGCTTGCTAAACAAATAGAAGAACAGGTGTGGGGTGTTGTGTTTGCCATTAAATGCAGACACCTGTCTGCATGTCATTCATATGTGGTATGTGTCAAGTCTCTTCTCCAATCATTTAGTGCTTTCAAAACAAGTGTTTCTTAATAAAATGCATAAAACCAAAATATTTTAATATAGCAATATCATGATAAGTGAGAAATCCTGGTAGATACATAGTAGTCAGATCCAAAAAGTAAGGTTTTTTGTTTGTTTGTTTGTTTGTTTGTTTTGTCTTCTCGAGACAGGCTCTCCTATAGCCCAGTGTCCTGGAACTCATCTGTAACCAGGCTGGCCTTGAACTCACAAGATCTGCCTACCTCTGCTTTCCCGGTGCCCTAGGGTTAGAGGCGTGCACCACCACACCGCCTGGATTCCAAGTAATGGTTTTATGGATAAAAATATGTTAAAATGATAATGTTTCAATGTGCATAGTTCGTTGATAACTCTTATGTTTAGACATTTTCTAAAAAATAAAAATTATTTTTTCCATTCTAAATGGCTATTTACGGTGAAGAAAGACGAAGTATAGCTTTGCAAACTAGATCCGATATATATAGAACTGTCCTTTGCATAAGAATATATAATAAATATATATAATAGAGAATAAAATGAGTCATATATAGAGACTTTAATATAAAAAAATTCCCATGTTTAAGTGTAAGTATTTGAAATATTATAATATATATAGTAGGTTATTAAAAGAAGATAAGAGCAGAATGGAATCAGACAAAGAGAGATATATAATATACTAAATCAACAGAATATAGAGAGATAATAGCATATATATATATAATATAGTGAGATGAGAGAGTATGGTTTTTCATTACTATGCACCTTGGGAATGGATAGCTATGGTTAAAATCATTGAAAGTTAACACAAAGAAAAAGTTATGAGGGGCCGAGAGTTCAATCTGATTAGAGTAACTGGTTCATAGAGAAACAAGGTGACTTAGTCGTACTTGAACCCAAACATCACTCTCGTCTGTCACCTGTCCTTCCAGCTGTTAACCCATAGCCCTAAAATCATACTGAGCTCATGAAGTTGCAGCTTTTAACATCTGCAAACCCCTCTCTATATGCATTTTAATTACAGGTTCTGATTTACAACCAGAGCTGACGATGGCTCGTCAATAATAAATGTCTTTGAAGATTTGCGAATTCGGATCATAGGAGCTGGTATGCAAATGAAATCATATGTTTGACGTTCAGGGAAGTAGAAGGGGAGGAAGAAGACAACATATGACACGCAACCCTGACTTCTCGCTGCCTTGATGCAATGTGGTGGCTTTTCCTTCTATTGCGTGTTATCCGACAGCCTTAGTTGAGTTGTTTCGTGCAGGCAATGCTTTTGGTGTTATGAAACAAGCTTCATTAGGAATATGAAGAGTGGGGATTTATAAGAATATGCACAGTTAAGATGTGTTCTGCTATGATAAATCTTACACAAATGTTGAACCGTGACCAAAAATTACCTGCTATCCTTACATGGAGATGGGATCTTTTTCCTCAATGTGTTATTTTATTATGCTGTGTGGTTTTCTCAGTCCATTGTTCAACTTACAGGGCAGCTCATGTTATATTTAAAACATTTCAATGAATTCTGTCCTTATAATTTGAATATGGTTTTATACTCAGTGCGGATAAAAGCAGTGCCTGGCAGATAGATAATTTGTTCCAGCAGTTGTACTTCTGTTTAAGAGCAAACTAAAACACCTTATCTTAGGCTTCTTACTGAACTTGCTTTAACTTTGTGTTTCTTTGTTTTGCTTTGTATTTATGGTTGGTGCTAATGTTTTTGGCTTTTTGAGTTAGGGTCTCACACCCTGAGGCTGGCCTTAAATTTTGATCCTGATACAGTGATCCTGCTTTGCCTCAGCCTCTTAATTCGCTGATTTAAAGCATACACTATTATGTCAATTAGCCATTTGAATTTTGACAAAGATAAAATGAAGATTAGAGAATAAGTAGCATTATTAATAGGCAGTGCCAGAAAAATTAGATATTTGCATATGGAAAGAAAAAAGGAAAGAAAGGAGGATTGAAGGAAAGGGAGGGACGAGAGGAAATGAGAGGGAGAAGGGAGACATGAGAGGAAATCTGTGTGACTTTAGCTTGAAAGTTGATCCTTATATATACACTAGTTGATCCTCATATATACACTAGCAGGAAAGTCCAAGGGGAAGATGAGTGATGAGTTGGTCTTCTAAATCTGTTCTCCTTTGGTAAGAATATACATTGAGAAAAATGAAAACAGACATCGATGGACAAAATATTTGCAAAATGCGATATCTGTTAAAGGATCTATAATTTGTTTTGCTTGGTTTGTTTTTTTTTTTGAACGACAGGGTCTCCTATAGCCCCAGCTGTTGCCTGGAACGTTGCCATCTGTAGAACAGGCTGGATCATTCTCAGCAGAGCGTACTGCCTGTCCTTTGGCCTTCTAAAGTACTGGGGTTAAAGTTATACACCACCACAGCTGCCCAACTATTAAAGTTCTGGTAGACAAAATATACAAAGAGTATTAAAGGAAAAGAGTAAGAAATCAAAGATCAAACTAAAATGTCAGCAAAAGCTCTCATGGGCAATCTCAGAAAAGAATAGCGATGGCAAAGAATCCATGTGAAGGGAAAATTCAAATTACCATAATCCTTCAAGGGAACTTGTGCAAATCAAATTAGATAAATGTAGACATGACACACCTGTTCTAAGAAAAGGCCTAAAATCCAAAAGCACTGATACCACAATATGATAAAAAGGAGCCAAAAATTGTGAATTCTATTTACTTGATCTTAAGAACATAGGTAATTCACATTTGAGAAATAGATTTTAAGTTATTACCAACGTACTAATCATCACTACTCTCTATCTCATGCCACTCACTAATTACATATATAATATATCACTTTTCATGGAGATTGTTGAAATTTTATTGTCAGTGTAAAATACTATTCTACTATAAATGATGCTAAAATATATATCTTGATTTTGTTTATTTGGATACCCACTAGTCAGAGCCAAAAAGATTTCTTCAAAATAGATGACAAAAACCTGTTATTCAAAAAATGAAACACTTACAGTTGACAGAAACCTGAGAAACAGAACTAAGAGATAATATTTTTAAATAAATTTGACATTTTAAGCATAGTAAGGAGAAAAGAGGAGGGACTCTGGAGTGAAGTAGAATGGAATACGATTGGAATGGTGAGATCGGATATTCATTAGAAGAGTGTCGATGGAAAGTTGAAATTCTGTCCAAAAAGCAAGTCACATCACACATGACTCGCAAAATCTATATAATATAGTATCTACAATTATACATATTAACTAACGTAGAGGTTTATAAAAACATAAAAATAGACCTAAGATCAGTTGAAATTATAGAAACAAACAGTAAAATGATGGCAACTGAGAGTTGGTGTGGGGTTCTGGTGGTGGGTGTACTGTACTGGGCAGTGCTGTTTAAAGAATGAGCCGTGTCATCAAGCAAGAGGAGAACTTCAAGACATCTATCACACCCAAGAAGCATGGTTCACTTATAATAATCAAGTAAAGGTCACTTCAGCTACTTTTTCTTCGTTACTTGAGAAAGGTCCCATTGACACAGGAATCATGGAATGTCAGATACTTAGTAGGTCATTCTCTTGTACCCTAATGGAACGATAACTAGAGGGAGAGGGTCCATGAACGGTGTGGCGCAGAGATGCCATGGTTGGTTATCAGTGGCGCCACAAGGTGCAATTGGAGAGACAAAATCTCCAAGCAACACCAAAGGAAACCAAGAGAGCAATTCTGGAAGGGGCTTCTCAATCCCCATCCCTGTGACACATCGCCTTGCTCTATGGAAGATGCCTTCTCTAGGGTTCCATAACATCAACAAATAGTGCCACCAATTGTGGAACATGACCATGTAGAGGACACTTCTCCTTGAAATCACTAGAGTAATGTGTTTTTGAAAAGTGGTAAAAGTAATAAAAGTGGTTCTCACCATAGGATGTGGGCTTGCAGAAAATGGCTTCGAGCGTTAAGAGTATCTTTCACCTTCAACAACTTTTCCACTCTGCAGACAGATCTGATCACAGTTCTCAGCACGAGCGATTCCCTTGAGTGTAAACTTGCTCTCTATTGCGACAGCTATGCGCTACCCCGGGTCTTCAAAATCTCGCCATAATGTGGTATTATTTCACAACCTTCATTCACAAGAGGCATACGCACAATTCTATTAAATCACAACTTAATACACAAATCACTCTTTTTAAAAAACCGTTAACAAATGTTCATGAATGCATCTTATATGTTGTGTTGTTAAATATTGCCTGTCCTCATTGTGCTCACTCACCATACAAACATTCCAATAACAATGTTCTATCACTTTCTATTAACCATTGGGGCTAAGGTGCAAAATGAACCTCCCATGATTACCCTTGATTATTCAAGACACAATAGAAGTATAGATTAAAGCTTAAGTACAATGCCTATTGACACTTGCTAAAGAAGTCCAGCATAAGTCAGGCTCTAAGGGTCAACATAATCTGTATGTGCTCACAGACTCACAATACACACTTTCCTGAAAAAGTTATAAAGCTAGAAAAGAAAAGAGAGGTTGCACAATGTTGTTAAATGCAAATTCAGGTGGCAGATAATGTGAAAGTTGAATTTAACTATAAGAATAATGGCCTAAGAAACTCTGGTAAGTGAAACTACATACTCATGAGATAAAATTGCCATAGTCGGGGATCGAATTATGAGAATTGATATGATTATTTGGGAGCCAAAAAGTCAATTCTCAAAGACAGATACAAGTACCTGGAAATGTAATAATAAACTTAGTGACCTTAACCTTTCAAAACGAATCTCTCCACTATTGCACCTTCGTCAAATGTAAACAAATCATATATGGTCATAGCTGAGTAAGATTTCTATGTAGCAATAAAGGTAACGCGAGTAGGAGAGGATGTGTGGAATTATAGTGTAGATTTAGCTCAACATTACTATTTATAGATCAAGATTGAATATATATATAGGGAATGAATCAGAAAATGGGTTTATTTGCCATATGATTTACAGAAATCAGAGTGAACATGCAAATATACCATATATATTCTAATATAATATAATTTATAAGTATATAAATATTGCAGAGTGGATATATATATGATAACCAAATGTTTTTTTGAGAAAGGCTGTGGATGAGTCTCTAGTCTAAGAAAGCTGAAAAAAGAAAGAGAGAGAATAGATATATATAGATTTTTTGGCCTGCATATATAAGATATGGAGGATAGGCTAAAAAATAGAGTAGAATAGATAGGGGTTAGATATATATAAGATATACGAAGCCCATCTGGTTAGGAGCTAGCATATAGATAGATATAAAAGAGAAAAAGAAAGACACAGGGGAGATGGATAAACAAGCCAATTGGTTTCTAGGCTGGAAGTTACCATAGCTTCAGAAATTGTCATCATTTAACCAAAATGGAGAAACTTGGCTTACAAATCTGAGAAGGATAAAAATTCTCAGGCACTACTCTGTAGTGGGTTGAGAGACTGGAGTTAGACATAGAGATATAGAATCTCAGGATATATATCATATATAGTATATATATATATGCCAATATATATTATTTTCTTATGTTTTATTTTATATGGGGTACTATATAAGAAAACAGTTGTTTTCAGATCACACTTAATACTTGCGTCATTTTCAGACCATCAATAAGAGATAATAGAGAGAGCTAGCTATCTAGATAGAGAGAGCTACAATAATATTGTTTTTTCTGGACTATGTTACTGCAATAAATCACAAAGCATGATATCTTCTAGCTCGTCCATTTACCTTACATGCATTTTTTTAAAATACTGAATGTAGTAATGATGTTACAGAAGTACACATACTCCTACAGAAAGATTGTTCAGGAGAAAATGGGCTTCAGCCGAACCTCCCTGGTGAATTCACCTAATCTAATAATTTTACCCTGTATACTCAGAAAGCAAGAGTGAGAACATATTTGCTACAAGAGTGATTGAGACGTGCAGACAGCCTTGCTCTCTTTTAGAGAAGGGGATAAACATGTAGGATCTGGAAGTCTCCTAGATTCAGGACTGCTTCTTATGGGTAGACCCACAAAAAAGTAAGCCTTTACCAGAAAGTTCTTTTGAGAATATGAATGTAATTAGCACAAAGCAGAGTCAAGGAACTGGAAGATCAGCAGTGTTATAAATTAGGGGTATCCTTTCTCTGGGACTCATGGACCAAGTTTCCCTTAGCTGAGGAGAGGATGCTCATTGCTCTGTGGTCCTGGCCAGTTTATTGTTCTCTGCTGCTAATCATTTCCTCTCATTCCAAAGCTCTAAGAGCTGATTATTGTAGTACACGCCATAGTTTCCATGGCTGGTTATTTACTGCATCAGGAGCAATCTGTGCCCTTAATCATTAGGCCATGTCTCCAGTCCCAGAGTTTCTTTTTTGTAACAATATTTTTTTTGTATGTGTATGGTGGGCATGTGCCTGCAATGTTGTGTATACCAGATGCTGCAGTGCCATTGGAGACCAGAAGACACTTGATCCCTTGAACTAAAATTACAGATGGTTTTGAGCTACCATATGGGTAATGTGGAATTGTACTGCATCTACTATACGAGAGAATGCACAGTGCTCTTAACTGCTAAGACATCTGTGGCTCCAGTTGAATCTTCTTTACTGAAACTGTATATTGGCAGAGCTAAAAAAATTTATTTTGAAAAAATAATCTCCAGTATGAGAAAACAATGTCCCAATTTAGTGAACGGGTTAAAGATGGATGACTTGTAAGAATGTCACATTTTTCTCTTGTAAGCTACAAATCCTTTTTATAGACTTTTAAATTTAGTTCTCTGACAATTTTCACTACAATGTACATGATGCATTCTGATTATTCTTTGCACCACATTCTCCCCCTTCTTCTAGACCAGTCACTTTTCCAGATTTGTGATTTTAATTTTGTTTTGTAAGCCACTTAGTAGAAACAGGGATGTTTTAAGGTCTAATTCACTACATGCAAAAATTATTAAGTGGAGTAAGAGTAGTTTGATATTACTATTTTCACAAAGCAACATCCAGGTTCTTATTCTTTGTTCCCCTCAGAAAGCCACTGAGCTGAGAGTCAAGTGCATGGTTATCTGATGTAGGCATTACAATGGTGGTTGTGGAAAAGGTCTCTTAATGGTAGGAAGAAAGGAGGCAGGATCATAAGGCAGGAAATATTCTGTAGTTGAGACCCTTGGGGTGCTGCCTCCTGATAGTGCTCTGTATCTGTGTGTATCTAACGTGTGCTGAAAAAGAATAGGAGCATACCTCATTTCTAGCATTCAGGGATTAGAGACAAAAAATAAATAAATAAATAAAACTTAGTTGGTAAACTGCTTGCTGTTTGGATTCCTAGTACTCAGGTAAAAAAGCTGGATTCAGTAGTACACACCATTAATTCCAGTGAATCAGGTATGGGCAGTTTCCTAGCATTCACTGGATGGCCAGCTTTGTAAATGAGTGTGCTTCAGGTTTACTGAAATAACTTGTCTCAAATAATAAGGCAGAGAAAGACTGAGGAAGACACTGAAGAAGACACCAATATCCTCCACATGCATAACCAAATCTGTGCATATGCCCACCTACACAGACACAGATAGTAGACAGACAGACAGACACACACACACACACACATACACACACACACACATATACACAGGAATACTACTCAGTCTTATTGAAAATGAAGGGCTGGCAAGATGGCTTAGCAGGTAAAGGCACTTGCCATTAAGGTTAATGACCCCGAGTGTGATTCCCAAGACCCACATGGTAGAGAACAGACTCCTGAAAGTTGTTCTCTGATCTCCACACATACCCCCACCCATGTTATTCAAAAAATTTTTTTACCCAGGTGTGGTGGTGCACGCCTTTAATCCCAGCACTTGGGAGGCTGAGGCAGGCATATCTCTGTGAGTTCAAGGCCAGCCTGATCTACATAGTGAGTTCCAGGACAGCTGGGGCTACCAGGAGACCTTGTCTTGAAAAAAACCACCAAAAAAAAATGTAAAAACTTACTATTTTTGTTATATGTGTATGAGTGTACTGCCTGCATATAGGTGCACCTTTGTTGTGCAATGCCTGTGGAGGTCAGAAGAAGGCATCTGATCCCCTGGAACTTGAGTTACAAATGGTTGTTAGCCACCATGTGGATGCTGGGAATTGAACCTGGGTCTTCTGCAAGAGCAGCCAATGCTCTTAACTGGTGACCCATCTCTCCAGGATCTCCCCCAAATTTTTTTTAAAAGAAAATCCTGTTGGGCGTGGTGGCACATGCCTTTAATCCCAGCAGAGGAAGGCGGATCTCTGTGAGTTCAAGGCCAGCCTAGTCTACAGTAGTAAGTTCCAGGACAGCTGGGGCTGCAGGGAGACCCTGTCTCAAAAAGTCTGATAAAAAGAAAATCTTGGGGCTGGAGGGATGGCCTAGCAGAGGACCCGGGTTCAATCCCCAGCACCCACATGGCGGCTGAGAACCATCTGTAACTCCAATTCCAGGAGAACTCCAGTTCCAGGGGAATCCGACACCCTCTTCTGACCTCCGTGGCATTGCACGACACGGTGGCACAGACCTACATGCAGACAATACATTCATACACATACAAAAATAAATAAATAAAATTTAAAAAATTAAAAAAGAAAGAAAATCTTGTAATTTTCAATAAATGATGAATGTGGAATTCATTATGTTAGGTGAGATAGGCTAGGTACAGAAAGATGGGTATCTAAAAGTTGAACTCACAGAATCAGAGAAGCAGAATGATGGTTTACCAGTATTCTGGGGACCAGGCAGGCAAAGGACTGGGGAGATGTTGATATACAATGTGTTAGAATAATTTTAAGGCATTTATTGTATACTCTATTATCATTAATATAGTCTCAAAAAAAATAATATATTCTCAAGTCACCAAGAGCTGGGTGTGGTGGCTCACCTAATCCCAGCACTTTATTAGAGGCAGAGGCAGGACTATCTCTGTGAGTTTGAGACCATCCTGGTCTACATAGTGATTTTCAGCCCAGCTAAAACAACCCACTGGGGCTGGAGAGATGGCTCAGAGGTTAAGAGTGTGGACTGTTCTTGCAGAGGACCCGGGGTTTGATTCCCAGCATCTACACAGCAGCTAAGAATGTCTTTAAGCTGGGTGTGGTGGCACACACTTTTAATCCTAGCACTCGGGAGGCAGAGGCAAGGGATCTCTGTGTGTTCAAGGCCAGCCTGATCACAGAGTGAGGTTCCAGGCAGCTGGGGCTATAGGTAGACCCGTCTCAAAAAAATAAATAAAAAGAAGCAGGGTGTGGTGGCGCATGCTTAATCATAGCAGTTGGGAGGCAGAGGCAGGAGATCCTTGGAGTTCAAGGCCAAGAGCCTTTTCTATAGAGTGAGTTTTCCAGAACAGTGGGCTAAGGGAGACCCTCAAAAGAACCAAAATAAAATAAAATAAAATAAAATAAAGTACTGTTTACTATGAAAAAGAAAAAAAAACAAAAACCCAACCCACTAAGATTTTTTTCCAATAAGAAAATCAAGGGGCAATGTGCATATGGAGGCATGGCGAGTAACATGCAACAATGTCTGTACAAATTAACATCATCATATACATATGTGAGATTTTTAGAATAATGGGCTGGGAGCAGATGGTACTAGTGGTTAAGGAGTGAGCTGCATCTCTCTTTGCAGAGGACCAGGTTGAATCCCCCAGCACCCACAGGCGTCAGCTGGAGAACACGTCCGTAACTCCGTCAGCGCGCTTAGATAACTCTCACAGTTTCCGGGACATCCGAGGCTCCATCTTCTGACCCTCCACCGCATTGGGGTAAGCAGCAGAGCACTATGAGTTGCACAAACCTTAGATGAGCGCTTACATTCAGATATACTATAAAATAAAATAAATCACTTAATAAAATAAAAAAACAATATAGCACTCGAAATGAGGGTGGGCTGGAGCAGATAGCTCAATGGGGCTAAGAGCAGCGACTGCTCTTGCAGAGGCGCCGGGTTCGAATTTCCAGCACCACATGGCGGCTAAGAACCATCTTAACTCCAGGTTCAGGGAATTCCGATGCCCTCTCTCCTGACCTCTGTGGACATCCTACAGCAGACAGTATACTCATACACCATAAAATAATAATGAATAAATAAAATTTAAAAAATAAAAATAAGACTAAGAACCACTGCCAAAAAAATCCTGCCTTTGGAATTTCTATGTTCAAAGTAACATGCACACTTGAGAAGACTAAGAGCTTTTAAACTTTTCAGTGTGGTAGGTGTTTGTAGCTCTACTTGGCAAGAGTTCAAGTTAAGAGTCTTTGATCTACTGGGATGTCAAACACATGTGAGCTCTGTCAAATTCTACCAAATGTGGCCACATTGCTCACAGTTCCATCAACTCACAACCTACAATGTCTCTTTTACTTTCTATTGTACAGGATGGATTTCCAGATCTTTACTTTTGGTTTGTGTATTTCCCTAAGAAATGGTCTAGATGTTGGACTCCTGTTTTGTCCTAAGAAAAAGCATTGTTCAAAAAGACAAAANTCGATTCCTGCCCTGCTCTAAGTGTATAAAACCTGTATGCAGAGATTGCTCGGGGTTTGCTTCTCCCCGTTGTACAGGCGAACCCTGGTGCACCGGAGAAATAAACCTCTTGCTTTTGCAGCGAGACTTGTCTCTGCATCTCTCACTTGGGGGTCCCTCAAGGGTAAGGCTCGATTCGGGTCTTACAGTATTTGTATGGGTTTGTCTTTTTTTAATTTGGGGAAATTTTCTTCTATTATCCTGTTGAAGATCGGGTCAATAGTGTTGTCTTGGGATTCTTCTCCTTCCTCTATCCCTATGATGTGGAGGTTTGGTCTTTTCATAGTGTCCCACATTTCCTGGTTGTCCCATTCTTGTGTGTTTGTTTTTTTTTTTCATAATCTTTACTTGAGCTTTCTAGTTGCTTTGTGTTATCCGGCAGGTCTGATTTCTTTGTTCTGCTTCATCCATTCTGCTTCTGAGGCTTTTTCCCATCCTTTCCTGTTGATTAGATGATGAATGTTCAATTTCCTTTTTCGTTTCATCCTGTGATTTCTTTAGTATTTCCACTTCCTTCTGGAGCCTGTCATTCTCATCTCGTAGCTCCTTGGTTCATTGGTCAGTTTCTTTTTTCTTTTCTAACAAATAACTTTAATATTTTCCTACCATTATTCCTCAGATGTAAGTATTAGTCTATCCTTGATTGCATTAGAATGTTCAATTTTTTTTTTTTTTTTGAGATGGGGTCTCCAGGTAGTCCCAGCTGGCCTGGAACTCATTCTGTAGACCAGGCTGGCCTTGGACTCACAGAGATCCACCTGCCTCTGCCTCCCAAGTGCTAGGATTAAAGGCATGTGCCACTACGCCCAGATTAAAGATGGTTCTTAGCCACCATGTGGGTGCAGGGAATTGAAACAAGGTCCTCTGCAAAAGCATTTGGCACTCTTAACCACTGAGCCATCTCTCCAGCCTAAATTTCTTTTATAATTTTGGTCTGGGATCTTTTCAGCATTTCCACTTCCTTCTGAAGTTTGTCATTTTCTCCCTTTAGTTCTTTCCAACGTTTGTCATTATCTCCTTCTAGGTCCTTCTTGAATTTTTCATTTTCTCCCTTTAGTTCTTTGATTTGTCCTTTATATTCTTTGATTTCTTTGAATATGTCTACAATTGTTCTTCTGAGGTGTCTTGGTTTCCTTCCAAGGAGGTCTCGTAGGAATCTTCTGTAGGGTTGGTAGAATTTGGTGTGGATTTATTGAGCTTTTCCTATGTTGTTTTTTCTTTGTGTCTTTGGCATGTGGGTTTGTTTGTTTGTATTCTGGTGCCTCAATGTTGGCAGCACAGACTAGAATCACTAATATTGCTCCTGCTAGATCCTCCACACCAAAGCTCCACCAGCTTGAGCGTTGAGTGGGGGTGGGGGTGGGGTTGTGTTGCTAGTTTGTCCACTTAGGCTGCTGGGCATTTTCCAGGTGTTATGAAGCCTCCATGGGCACAGTGTGTGTGTGTGTGTGTGTGTGTGTGTGTATGTGTGTGTGTGCAAAGCACCAAGGCAGGTGGGCTTCACCTGGGTGCACGCTGGTGTTGTGCTGGCTTGGAGTTTACTTCCACCCACATCGCATGCTGGGTGCACACTGGTCAGCGTCTACCCACGCTGCATGCTGGAACCCCGGATTTAAATTTTTAAATTTATGTATATGTATTTATATATTTTTATTTTTTATTATTATTTTGTGTGTGTATGAGTGTACTGTCTGCATGTAGGTTGGTGCACCTGTGTTGTGCAATACTGCAGAAGTCAGAAGAGGATAATGGATTCCCCTGGAGCTGAAGTTAAAGACAGTTCTTAGCCACTATGTGGGTGCTGGGAGTCAAATCCAGGTCCTCTGCAAGAGCAGTCAGTGCATACCTTTAATCCTAGCACTTGGGAGGCAGAGGCAGGTGGATCTTTGTGAGTTCAAGGCCAGCCTGGTCTACAGAGTGAGTTCCAGGACAGCTGGGGCTACAGGGAGACCCTGTCTCAGAGACAAAAAATAAATAAATAAATAAAACTTAGTTGGTAAACTGCTTGCTGTTTGGATTCCTAGTACTCAGGTAAAAAAGCTGGATTCAGTAGTACACACCATTAATTCCAGTGAATCAGGTATGGGCAGTTTCCTAGCATTCACTGGATGGCCAGCTTTGTAAATGAGTGTGCTTCAGGTTTACTGAAATAACTTGTCTCAAATAATAAGGCAGAGAAAGACTGAGGAAGACACTGAAGAAGACACCAATATCCTCCACATGCATAACCAAATCTGTGCATATGCCCACCTACACAGACACAGATAGTAGACAGACAGACAGACACACACACATACACACACACACACATATACACAGGAATACTACTCAGTCTTATTGAAAATGAAGGGCTGGCAAGATGGCTTAGCAGGTAAAGGCACTTGCCATTAAGGTTAATGACCCCGAGTGTGATTCCCAAGACCCACATGGTAGAGAACAGACTCCTGAAAGTTGTTCTCTGATCTCCACACATACCCCCACCCATGTTATTCAAAAAATTTTTTTACCCAGGTGTGGTGGTGCACGCCTTTAATCCCAGCACTTGGGAGGCTGAGGCAGGCATATCTCTGTGAGTTCAAGGCCAGCCTGATCTACATAGTGAGTTCCAGGACAGCTGGGGCTACCAGGAGACCTTGTCTTGAAAAAAACCACCAAAAAAAANTTTTTTCTCTCTCTCTTCTTTCTTTTCTTTTTCTCTTCCTTCCTTTCCCTCCCCCTTCCCTTTTCCCTTTCCTTCCCCTCCCCCCCCTTTAAAAAAAAAAAAAAAAAAGGCAAAAGAGCTGGGTGTGGTGGTACACACCTTTAATCCTGGCACTCCCAAGGCAGAGGCAGGCAGATCTTTGTGAGACCAAGGCCAGCCTGGTCTACAGAGTGAGTTTCAGGCTAACTGGTGGCTACAGGGAGAGTCTGTCTCAAAAAAGGACAAACGAACACCACCCCAAAGCAGAATATTTCAACATTCTGATAATTAAAGAACAAATTTATATTGGAATGATTGCTACCTCCTAAGAAGCTTAGCATGGATTTCTGTCTCCTGCCAGATGTGGTGACTTACACTTGGGCAGCTGAGGCAGGAGGACTGATAGGAAGGAATTCATGGTCAGCTTGGGACATACATTAAGTTCCAGGCTAGCCAGTTGAGATGGCTCAGTGGGAATCTGGAACTCATGTACAGGTGGAAGGAGAGAACTGACTGCCTAATGATGCTCTTTGACCTCCATGCCCACACACGTACACATCAGTAACAAAAACAAGCAACTTTCTGCTTCTCGCATTTTTGAATATACTTAGATAGCACTAAGGGCTCTTGGGGTTAGACGGCTGGATGGCTAAGAGCACTGGCTGCTCTTGCAGATGACCTGGTTTGGGTTCTCAGCACCCACATGGTAGCTAACTCCAGTTCCAGGGAGCTGATGCCCTCTTATAACTTCTGTGGGTACCATACAACATGGGTGCCCTTACATACATGCAGGCAATATACTCATACAAATAAAATAAAAATAATAAAGTATTTTTAAAAATTAAGGCCCTTACAGCCTAATGGACACGGGAGGCAAATCCATGGTTTGGAAGCCAGCATCTTTCCAGTTCTTGTGCAACTTTCAGAATGCATTCTGACAACACAACACCTGGTAAATAATGTGAGATCAAGATGTTGTCCTTATAAATTCCCAATAAGAAAGGAAAGGGGGAGTCTTTAGAATCTGCCCCAGTATTGACTGCTTGCCTGGTATATATGGGGCCCAGAGAGTGCTGACCTTTTATGCTGTCCACATGATCCTCAAGGTACCTGAGTACATTATACTGAATATTTAAGAAAACAAGTCAGCCCTGCTTAGTGGTGCATGCCTTTAATCCCAGCACTCAAGAGGCAGAGGCAGGTAGATCTCTGGGAGTTCAAGGCCAGGCTGGTCTACACAGCAAGCTCCAGGCCAGCTGGGGAGACCCTGCTTAAAAAAGACAAAAAAACAAAAAATCTTACAGAATAAGTTTATATTTATTTATTTATTTTTTATGTGTATGAATGTACTGTCTGGATGTAGGTTTGTGCACCCATGTCATGTGATGCTGCAGAGGCCAGAAGAGGGTGTCGGCTTCCGCTGGAACTGGAGTTAAAGACGGTTCTCAACAGCCATGTGGGTGCTGGGGATCAAACCCGGGTCCTCTGCAAGAGCAGTCGATGCTCTTAACCGCTAGGCCATCTCTCCAGCCCCATAAGAATAAGTTTATTTAATGCAAAAAGCATTTCACAGTTATCAGGCACGAAAACTATGAACTTTTATGCCAAGGCAGGCACATAGTAGGGTAGACTACTTCTTTCCCATCTGGCACTCTTTTGCAATTGTAATCAAGCACCATCTTTTTGTTTTGTTTTTGTTTTCTTCTCACTGTATAGCCCAGGATGGCCCTAAATTTGTGGTCCTTCCCCATGCCTCAACATCCTGAGTAGAGAGATTACAGGCCTGCACCACCAGGACCACTTAAATCTAGCACTTTCAGAAATGTGATTTATGGGCTGGCCCGGGCTATTCAGGGAGCTTGAGGACCTGTGTCAATAATTTTCCAAATGTTTCCTAAATTAGATAGATAAATCTCAAACTTCCTTCCTCTTTATGAAAATCTGTGCAAGATTATTCTTTTTTTTTTTTGGTCTTTTTGAGACAGGGTCTCCCTGTAGCCCCAGCTGTCCTGGAACTTGCTCTGTAGACCAGGCTGGCCTTGAACTCACAAAGATCCGCCTGCCTCTGCCTCCCAAGTGCTAGGATTAAAGGGGTTCGCCACCACACCTGGTAAGAATATTATTCTTACTGTTGAGAGGCATTATATTCTGAGACAAGAAAACACTGGTTCTATGATCTATATGTATCATATACAGAAGTCTGATTTTGATTCGCAAAAACTTCAAAAATTCAGAATACTTGAAAAAAATGCATCATTTTATTTGTACACTTAAAAAAGTTGTACATAGAAACTTACAGTTTTAAAAACTGAGAGAAGGTAGGGAAAAGGGAGGGTTACATTTTTCTTTTTTGATCATCAAGAATGATGTTTGAGAAATAAAACAAAAACATAGTAAAAATTTTTTAAAAATTAAAGAAACTTTTCCAAGTATAAATTTTATAAATACAAAACAAATCCACAAATTTGAATGCTAAATAAATACCTAGTTAATAAACTCAGTCAATACTGGTTACAGCACTTTAAGGATATAGAATTGGATTCATTCATGTGTAGTGTTGAAACAATGTGCTCATTAATCAATTCTTAAGACATATACACATTTCTCTAAACTGTAGAAGACTCATCTGTGTAGATAAATCCTCCTTAATATCGTAATTCTAAAAATTCATCAATGATAACGTAAATCAAAGGTGAAAAATATTTTCTGAGATACCTGAACACATGAATGATCTCAAAATGTACAAAAACCTCTGTAAACCAGTACTATATTCAATACATCTATCAAACTTACCAGATACTGAACAAAAACTGTAGCAAAGGAAATCTTTCCTACATTCTCCTGAGTGCTTGATGCTAACATTGAGAATATAGTGCAGCCATACTTCTGTGATCAATCAGTTGTTATTGCTTTATTCTGCTGTAAAGCATGATTGAATGTTCTGTTTTCATGAACAATCTGTTTTTCTTCATGTGCATCCTTTAGAAGGACAAAATTAGATTCGTGACTTCTTTGCAGCTAGCGGTGTGTTAATCTGGTCCACCTTATTGGGAGACACATGGAGTCCAAGCTTTTGAGCCTGAATATGAAAAAATGCTTGAAGTCTACTTCCAGCTTTTGCTTCACTTGTGTTACGAGGGTTATATTCAAAGCAGTTCGAAAACATTAACTCGATATCATCAATAAACTCAGCTAGAGAGAGAGAGAAAAAAAAATTAGAATAAAAGTACATTCATAGAAGTCCAAAGAGAAGATTCTGAAACATGGCAGCAGAACTGGGGCTTAAAAATTTTCACCTATAAGCCACCAGGTGTGGTGGCGCACGCCTTTAATCCTAGCACTTGGGAGGCAGAGGCAGGTGGATCTTTGTGAGTTCAAGGCCAGCCTGGTCTACAGAGTGAGTTCCAGGACAGCTGGGACTAAAGGGAGACCCTGTCTCCAAAATACAAAACAAAATTCAATTATAAATATTTTAAGATTGTAGCCGGGCGTGGTGGCGCACGCCTTTAATCCTAGCACTTGGGAGGCAGAGGCAGAGGCAGGTGGATCTTTGTGAGTTCAAGGCCAGCCTAGACTACAGAGTGAGTTCCAGGACAGCTGGAGCTACAGGGAGACCCTGTCTTGAAAAGACCAAAAAAAAAAAAAATTAAGATTGTTTCAGTGAAACTATGTATTTATCTCTGTGAGTTCAAGGCCAGTCTTGTCTACATAGGGAGTTCACATGCACGCGAGAGGCTCTAGCACCGCACGCGCGCGCACACGCGCACACACAGAGAAAACAACAGCAACAACAACAAAACAGTTCTTTTAAAGCAGAAATAAAAACAGTATTTACCTCTTAAAGATAATACAAAAGGGGGCTGGGCACGGTGTTGCACGCCCTTAATCCTAGCACTCAGGAGGCAGAGGAAGGTGGATCTCTGTGAGTTCAGGGCCAGCCTGGTCTACCTAGTGAGTTCTAGGACAGCCTGGGGCTACAGGGAGACCTGGTCTCAAAAAGACCAAATAATAATAATAATAATAATAATAATAATGAAGGAGGATCTAGGTTACTTACATGCTAATTTGTATTCACATTTATTCACTTTTTCTCGAATTATATTTAAGGCAATGGGCTTCTTAATGATGTCGTAGTAGTCTGGGACCTGTAAAATAATTCAATATATTTTATAGTATAAAAAGTTTATTGGAAATACAAGGTTATAAAAATTTTATTCCTGAAAAGCAACTTATCTGTTGTTACGTTTTTTGTGAAAAGAGCCAGATGGCTTAGCTGATAAAGGCATTTGGTACTAAGCTTGACAACCTGAGTTTGATCCCCAGAATCCACAAGATAAAAGGAGAGAATCCACTCCCCAAGCTGTCCTCTGACCTCCACATGCACACTACGGCATATGTACCCAGACACATGAGAAAATTCTCTAAGTGTTCATATTCATTAGATGTTACTCAGTATTATTTCACCCTTCACAAATTCTTGTTGTAGAAATCTCTAAGTAGAAATCCGATAGCTTCTTTAAAAAATTGTGTATGTGTCTGTTAAGTGCATGCAGTGTGTTATATGTGTACACTCATGCTCTGAGGTCAGAGTGGGGCATTGGGTGTCCTGTCGTATCTCTTTCTACCCATTCCCTTGAAACAGTCTCTTACTGAACCTGGAGCTCCTGTTATCTCAGCTAGGCTGGAAGCCAGCGATTTCCAGTAATTCTTGTCACTACCCGTCTTGGAGCTGGGGTCTCAGGTGTGTGTGGGACACCCAACTTGTCAAGTGGCTCTGGAACTCTGCTCCTCCATCACTGCAAATGATGATAACTACCCAGTCATCTCTGTCTATCATCACTTTTTCATCCAGAAATCTTCCCAATAGTAACAAGAAAGTCTTTTATAATATAATTGTGCCTGAGGTCCTATTTCATTCAAATTATCCGTTCTCATATCCTTATTTCTGGATGCTTAATCTACAGTCTAGTCCCTTCTCCTAAAATATTAGTGTACCCTCCTCCAGTATAACTTTTCTTTCTGAGGCTGGCCTTTAACTCATGATCCTCCTACCTTGCTTTTAGAGAAATTGTGCATATCCACTGTTACATAAAGATTTTTTGGGGGGGGGGTCTTTTGAGACAGGGTCTCCTTATAAGCCCAAATTGGCCTGGAACTCACTATGTAGACCAGGCTGGCCTTGAACTCAGAGATACAGCTGCCTCTGCCTCTCAAGTGCTGGGATTAAAGCCATGCACTACCATGCCTGGCTTTACATAAGAACATTTTAAAATAAAAGTATATGCTATACACTGAACACTTTATACTTCTTACCACTGAAATGCCACTTTTGAATGACCAGTCCTAACAGTTCTAATTCTTACTACTCTTTCCCCTGGAAATGCTTAATCAATATGCATTTCTTCTCTATGCCTATAATGCTAGTATAACTTCTTGTTTTGTTTTGTTTTTTTTTT
>VZQC01003677.1:1186774-1223950 GCA_009823505.1 Rhizomys pruinosus | reverse complement strand
ATTCTAGGGAGAACTGGGGTGGAACCTGCCATCCCCATCCAGCATTCACATGAGTTCTAGGGAGAACTGGGGTGGAACCTGCCATCCCCATCTAGCATTCACTGAGTTCTGGGGAGCAGAACTGGGGTGGAACCTGCCATCCCCATCTAGCATTCACATGAGTTCTAGGGAGAACTGGGGTGGAACCTGCCATCCCCATCCAGCATTCACATGAATTCTAGGGAGAACTGGGGTGGAACCTGCCATCCCCATCCAGCATTCACATGAGTTCTAGGGAGAACTGGGGTGGAACCTGCCATCCCCATCTAGCATTCACTGAGTTCTGGGGAGCAGAACTGGGGTGGAACCTGCCATCCCCATCTAGCATTCACATGAGTTCTAGGGAGAACTGGGGTGGAACCTGCCATCCCCATCCAGCATTCACATGAATTCTAGGGAGAACTGGGGTGGAACCTGCCATCCCCATCTAGCATTCACATGAGTTCTAGGGAGAACTGGGGTGGAACCTGCCATCCCCATCCAGCATTCACTGAGTTCTGGGGAGCAGAACTGGGGACCTCGTGTTTTCGGGAATGTGTGGCGAGCGGCTTTAATCACTGAGACATCTTGTATCCCAAGTAACTTATTTAATGAGACGATGGAAATTTGGCCAAAATATTCATCATTTCCTTTCCATCTTAAAAATTTGCAATTCCACCAAAATACTCACTGGGGACTAGAACATAAAAAGATGACAATGCAAAAGAAAAATCTGCAACACAAAGCTTGGGGATTATTATTATTATTATTATTTTAATTTTATTTATTTTTGTATGTGTATGAATGTACTGTCTGCATGCAAGTTTGTGCACCCGTGTCGTGCAGTGCTGCAGAGGTCAGAAGAGGGTGTCAGATTGCCCTGGAACTGGAGTTCTCCTGGAATTGGAGTTACAGACGGTTCTCAGCCGCCATGTGAGTGATGGGGATCAAACCTGGGTCCTCTGCAAGAGCAGTCGGTGATCTTAACTGCTAGGCTATCTCTCCAGCCCCTATTATTATTATTATTATTATTAGTCTTTTTGAGGCAGGGTTTCCCATTAGTCCCAGCTGCCCTGGAGCTCACTATGTAGACCAGACTGGCCTTGAACTCCCAGAGATCTGCCTGCCTCTGCCTCCTGAATGCCTGGCATAAGGATTATTTTTACGCTATTTTATTAAAAATATTTTCAACTTTAATGACATGAAACTACGCAATTCTCTGGTAGCTATTAAGTGTCAAGTGTCTTTAAGTTTGGCGTGGTGATGTACACTTTTAATCCCAGGGCTCAGGAGGCAGGGGCAGGTGGATGTCTGTGAGGTATTTCAGGCCAACTGGGGCTACAGAGACCCTTTCTCAAAAAAACACAAAAAGTATCTTTAAGAAAGCTTATCATGAGCTGGGTGTGGTGGCGCACGCCTTTAATCCTAGCACTCAGGAGACAGAGGCAGGCGGATCTTTGTGAGTTCAAGGCCAGCCTGGTCTACAGAGTGAGTTCCAGGACAGCTGGGGGCTACAGGGAGACCCTATCTTGAAAAGACAAAAAAAAAAGTTAAAGGATGTCAGCAACACTGTTGATCTTCCGCCTCTGAACTGCCTATGCCTTCATTTAGGGACATGGAACCACGTGCCTTCTGGGTGGGTGCTGAGGCAGCCAAGTCCTGACTCACTTCAGTCAGACTCTGTCTCTTTCATTTGGCTAAGAAAACTGTGAGGTTCTGTCTTCATTTGTCAAATGTTTAAGCATATTGGGCGGTCCCAGAACTTGCTGCCAAGCTACAGACCATGAATTTAGGTGAAGACTTCATGGAAAGAAAAGTAAAATGTGTCTAAGTCTAATGGGAGGAAATAGTGTGTAAGGGCAAAGTTAAGTTGAAGAGAGAAAAGCCCAAATTAGATTATACCTCAAGCAATTATTTTCTCGTGGTATTTCACATGGCTGATACTGGGATTATCTATGATATCTTCAAATATACAGGCCTTCTAAATTTTTCTGGGTGTTCAAGTTTACACTATATATACTAAAGAAGAGGAAAACAAACAAACAAGAAAAACCAGAAAAAATGTAGCTAGGTACCTCCAGTTTATCCAAACCCCTCTTTCAGAAGAGCAGGCTGTTTTCTTCTTGGTTACTAAGCCTACACATCATAAAGAATACGTTGCTGAGCAGGGCGTGGTGGTGCACGCCTTTAATCCCAGCACTCCGGAGGCAGAGGCAGGCAGATCTTTGTGAGTTCAAGGCCAGCCTGGTCTACAGAGTGAGTTCCAGGACAGCTGGGAGCTACAGGGAGACTCTGTCTCAAAAAGACCAAAAAATCTATCTTTTGCCTGTTGCAGAATCATGAGCATCTGTTGAGGGGACTGATGGTGGCTGGCAGCCAGAGAATGCCACACCCCGCTCTGCTTGATTCGGGGACCAAGAAAAAGGGATGGAACCTTTCAAAGGAGCTAAGATTGATCCCTTAGCCACTCAGAAGTAAATATCTAAACTTGGAACAGTATAACAACCTTCACTTATGAATATGTTTGTGGATATTTAATATTTAATTTATATTATTTTCACAAAAGATATTCTATAAAATCTAATTTAAATTGTATTGAATTTGACACTAGAATACAAATGTAAATATCTTTAATATTTTAACTTGCAACTTTTTAATGCTATAACATTTTTTTTTTTTTTTTGGTNGTATTATTATTATTATTATTATTTTAAGTTTATTATTTTGTATGTGTATGACTGTACTTGTCTGCATGCAAAGTTTGTGCACCCATGTCTTGCAGTGTGCAGAGGTCTAGAAGAGGTTGTAAGATTTGACATGGGAACTGGAGTTCTCCTGAACTTGGAGTTACGTTAGTTACAGACGGTTCTCAGCCGCCACTGTGGATTCTGGGGAGATGGGACCACAACCGGGTCCTCTGCAGAGCAGTCGGGATTTCTAACAGCTCTAGGTCAGCTCTCCAGCCCCTAATTATTATTATTATTTATTATTTTTATTATTCTTTTTTTTTTTTTTTTTTTTTTTTTTCTTTTCCTTTTTTTGGAACTCATTATGTAGACATGTTGGCCTTGAACTCAAGAGATATTGAATTTGGACTATGCATCATGAATGCCGGCATAATAAGGATTCATTTTTACCGTCTTTTTTATTAAAAAAATATTTCTAAACTTTAATGACATGAAACTACGCAATTCTCTGGTAGCTATTAAGTGTCAAGTGTCTTTAAGTTTGGCGTGGTGATGTACACTTTTAATCCCCGGGCTCGGACTGGCGGAGGCAGGTGGATGTCTGTTGGTATTTCAGGGCCACCTGGGGGGCGGGCTACAGAGGACCCTTTCTCAAAATAAAACAAAAAAGTATCTTTAAGAAAGCTTATCATGAGCTGGGTGTGGTGGCGCATGTGTGCGCCCGCCCTTTTAATCCTAGCAACTCAGGAGACAGAGGCAGGTCTGAGCTTGTGAGTCAGGGCCAGCCTGGTCTACAGAGTGAGTCTCCAGGAGCTGGCGGGCTACAGGGCCGGAGGACCCTATCTTGAAAAGACAAAAAAAAAAAAAAAAAAAAAAAAAAAAAAAAAAAAAAAAAGAAAGCTTATCATGAAGCCAGGTGTGCTGGCACTTTAAGCCCAGTACTCTGGAGGCAGAGGCAGGTGGATCTGTGTGAGTTCAAGACCAGCCTGGTCTACAACAGCGAGCTCCAGACCAGCTGGGATTAAAGGGAGACCCCTGCCTCAAAAAGACCAAAACAAACAAATACAAAACAACAACAAAAGAGAAAGCTTATCATGTTGGACATGGTGGTACATGCCTTAAATTTCAGCACTGGGAAGGCAGAGGCAGGTGGGTGTCTGAATTTGAGGCCAGCTGGAACTGTGTAGTGGGACCTTGCCAAATAAATAAATAAATAAATAAATAAAATATTTAAATGGTTTAATGAAATCTATAGTGTAAATATAGTTCATATATGAACTCGGGTCTTGAAATTCCTTAGAGTATAAATACATACATCTCCCCCATTATTTTCCGAGGTTTCGTTTTTGACAATAATACACAAAAATGTTCTCTTTTACAGAATTTTAAATTATTTTTGTTTTATTTATTTATTTATTTTTTTGGTCTTTTTGAGACAGGGACTCCCTTTAGTCCCAGCTGTCCTGGACCTCGCTCTGTACACCAGGCTGCCCTTGAACTCACAGAGATCCGCCTGCCTCTGCCTCCCCAGTGCTGGGATCAAAGGTGTGCACCACTACGCCCAGCTAAGTTTTTTTTATATATATTTAATCTGTATGTGTGCATGTGTGCATCTGTGCTGTGCCATGGGGTGTGTGTGAAGTCAGAGAACAACGTCTAGGAGTTAGTTCTCTCCTTCCACCATGTGGGTTCCAGGAGATGAATGCAGGTTTGACAGCAAGTGACTTCACCCGTGGAGCCATCTTGCCAGAAAAAAATAAAAATAAACATGCTGCACCATTCTTCTACCAGTTCCCTAATCCTATCAGGTTTCCAAATTATGCAATAATGCAATACAACCTATCCTGTGTGCCTCCCAAGTGCCAGGATTAAAGGCACATGCCACCAAGCCTAGCAATTGATTGATTTTTTTTGTCTTTTTTTTTTTTTGGTCTTTTCGAGACAGGGTCTCCCTGTAGTCCCAGCTGTCCTGGAACTCACTCTGTAGACCAGGCTGGCCTTGAACTCACAAAGCTCCACCTGCTCTGCCTCCCAAGTGCTAGGATTAAAGGCCTGCGCCACCCGGCCTGGCCGATTTATTTTTTGTCTTTTTGTTATTTTTTTTATTTGTTATTTATGTTTATGTGTATAAATGTTACTGTTCTGCATGAATTTTTTTCTTTTAAGAATTTTCCTGGGCTGGCGAGATGGCCAGTGGTGGTTAAGAGCAACCTCGAAATGTTCTTGAGCGACCGGGCGCGACCGGCGTGGGGGTTCGATCCCCACAACCCACATGGAGGTTGAGACCGTCTTTGACTCCAGTCCCGGGGAATCCAAACACCCTCCTTCTACACCAAAGGTTATTGAATCGACACGGGTTGTTAACAAACCACATGCAGACAGCTATCAATTCATTTACACCATAAAACTAAGAGTCGTGCCGTGCTGGAACACGCCTTTTAATCCCAGCACTTGGAGTTAGAAGCACGGGGGATCTCTGTGAGTTCACGAGCCAGCCTTGGTCTACAAAGTGAGTTTCAGGCAGTGGAGCTACAGGGAGGACCCTTGTTCTCAAAAAGACAAAAAAAATCTTTCCTGGCCAAAGCTATGGTGGTGCCACCTTTATCCCAGCACTCGGGAAGCAGAAGTAGTGCAGATCTCTTGAGCTCAAGGCCCGCCTGTCTAAAGTGAACTCCAGGACATGCGGAGCTGCAGCTACAACTGACCAAAGACAAAAAAAAAAAAAACTCCCTGTAGCCCCGGCTGGCCAGGAACTTGCCATGTAAACAAGGCTGGCCTTGAACTCACAGAGATCCTCCTGCCTCTGTCTTCCAAGTGCTGGGATCAAAGGGGTGTGCCACCATGCCTGCTGCAACTTTTTTTTGGTCTTTTTGAGCAGGGTCTCCCTGCAGCTCTACCTGTCCGAGAACTCACGGTGCAGACCAGGCTGTCCTTGAACTCACAGAGATAGGAATGCCTCTGCCTCCCAAGGCTCATACCACCATGCCCAGCAACTTCCAGCCTAGCATGAGAAGGGTCTTTGATACTCAGTGTCCTAAGAACAAAACAAATAAACTAACCCCATGCTAAATCATTTTTCTATAAAGATTACCATAAACAAAATTCATAATTAAAAAATGTAGTATTTCAGAGGAGAACCTTGCCAAATAATGTCATGTAGCATGTCTAGTGATGATTACGTGTGTTCTGAGGGAGGAAGAAGTGGTAGAGACAATGAAGTGCATTAGATAACACCCTACCACTGAGATAGAGGTCTGGCCTTGAAATGTGTTGCTGTACTGTGAATGTTCAAATACTGACTAAATCTCCATTCAAAATGGAATACTAAAGGTCAAGGAGGTAGCTCATTTGGTTAAGTGCTTGCCCTGAAACATGGGGACCATTTGACCCTTGGCACCATGTAAAAGGCTAGGCATAGTGTTTGAAATACCAGTCCTGGGGGGGCAGTCAGGATAGGTAGGCACCTGGAACTTGCTGGACAGCCAGCCCAACCTAATCCATGAGCCCCACGTCCCAGTGCCAGACCCTGTTTCAAAAACAAAACAAACCCGCCCTTTAATCCCAGTACTCGGGAGGCAGAGGCAGGTGGATCTCTGTGAGTTCAAGGCCAGCCTGGTCTACAGAGTGAGTTCCAGGACAGCTGGGGCTACAGGAGACCCTTCCCAAAAGACCAAAACAAACAAATCAAAACAAAAGTGGTTAGCTCTCAAGGAATGAAACCGGAAGCTGATGCACTCATCCACTCACAAACACAAAAAAATTAAAAAAGGAGTATTTGCAAATTTAGCATATTACCCTGCTATACTAGTAAAGACTAGTAATATACTTTACCTGCATTAATGAGTAGCGTTCTCTTTAATAGTATGCTGTAGATCAGATTGTTTCCTAGAAACGTTGTGTATCATACTAATAATTTTTTTAAAATCACCCTAGTTGTGTGGGGCATGCATACCTTTTAATCCCAGAACTGGGGAGGCAGAGGCAGGAGGATCTGTCTGAGGTCAGCCTGGCCTAAACAGCAAGTTCTACATTAGCTGGAGCTACAGGGAGACTCTATCTAACAACAAAACAAAACAGAACAGAACAGAAAACAAAACAAAAACATGCATCAACATTATTCAATTTTCTTAGGTAGGAGGGAGTACAGACTTCATACCTGTGGACTGTCTTTTCCTGCCTCTTTTCTTAGATTCACTGTCTTGGAGAGAAAGTCTGGAGGCAGTATTTAAAGGTGTTGACTGTCCACTTGACCTTGAGGCAATAACTCTAAAGTTAGAGTAGCTGGGACTGTTTTCTGGCGTATTATTAGCACTTTTCCTTACTCCACGTTTTCTCCGAGGACTAAGCAGTTCCACAAACACATCTGCTTGCAGTGCACCATGACTGTGGCGAGTGGAACGACTAGCAATTCTTACAGATTTAGTTTCTGTAGGAGGAGCAGATTTGATTCTTCTTAGGCTTCTGCCAGCAGTTTTAGAAGAAGCAGTGGTTTTGGGTGTACTCTGCTGACTCCTTGAAGGGTATCTTCCAAGATCCTGTCGTTGGCTTCGACTTGAGAAGGAAGAGCTAAATTTCCCTCTTGTTTTAATTGGCAATCTAACTTGTGGTCTTCCTCGTTTTGGTGGGCTATAAATATTGTTAGAAAATACAGTTATTGTACAGGACAGTGATGAACATGTGGCTGCTTCTTGCCTGGTGAGTTGCATATAAATTAGTTTTGTATATGACTGAACCTTATCTTATAATCAGTTCTTTAAATTCAGAGCCAATAAGTTCTTGTGGAAATCTAAACTGTGCTCTCATGTATTTCTCTAAAATAAAAGGAGGACATTTAGTATTTTTCTAGTTAACTAGGAAATCATCAGGAAAATCAAGTCCTAAATTATATAAATGAATGAAATCCTCAGGAGAACCACTAAGTAGTTCTAGTCAATAATGTTTAAAAACTTAAAACAAGCCTGATGGACTAAATTTTCATTGTGTCTCCTTTTGTGTCATTTCCATTGTTAACTGATGGCTCAGTCCATGGCTGATACTGAAGTAGGCCTTCGACCTGTGCCGTTCACGGAGAATAAGCCAAGAAGCTCTTTGCCGCTTTCTGATTCTGACTGAACACACAGAACTAGATTCAATTTTTCAGCAAGTCTGTTTTTACCATCTCTCTACATATAAGGACTTCTAGTTACCCTAGAATATTCACAAGAATTTTCCCATTTATTTATTCATTTGTTTGTTAATGTTTATGAGTGGTTTGCCTGTATGTATGTGAGCGTATCATGTCCATGCAATCCCAACAGAGGCCAGAAGCAGCACTGGATCTCCTGGAATTAGAATTACAGATCCTTTTCAGCTGCCATGTGGGTGCTGGCATTTGAACCTGGGTCCTCTGCAAGAACAGCCAGTGCTCTTAACTGCTGAGCCATCTCTCTAGCTCCTATGTGTTAGTTTTTAACCAGTTACAAACCCCAATTATTCTGTGTAGACCTGAATAGTCACAGATTGGAAGATAATCATGAACTGTAAATTAGGACTTACCAGAGTTCTTCTTCATCAGAGTCTTCCTCATCTTGTTCTACCTCGTACTCTTCCTCCTCACTTTGACCCTCTTCATCCTCCTCATCAACTTCATCCCCCTCACCTTCCATACCCTCTTCCAGTTCTTCATCACTTTCCAAGGATGGTCTCTGTCGAGAGGAGAGTCTTCTAGAACGCTGCTTTGGCCGACATTCTGGACAGAACCAATCTCCATCAGGAACTGCCTGAACAAATCACATAAATGATCATTTATTATCTATTGGTCAAAAATCTCAATTCCAATCTGGGAAGTAAAACAAGACAAAAATACCTTGAGCTTTGGTCGGACACAGTAGGTGTGATGACCTCGATCACAGCCATCACAGAGGACCATGTTTTCGGCATCCCCCTTCTTTCGGCATATCTTGCAGCGTGCATTCAGTATAGATTTAGACCATATCACACTACGGTCCAAGGTTGATAAGTGAAGAAAGATCTGGGATAGACTAGCAGAGGACAGGAGAGATTCTCTCCAACGGTCCAGGACTGTTTTATAAGAACGTCCACTGTCACTGCCATCTTAAATGAGAGGGGAAAGTGATTAAAGTTCCTGGGCAAACCTAAACATCTCCTATTTCTTGACAGATCAAATAGGTCAGATTTTATATTTCTTCTAATACTTATAAAAAAAAGATAATGGTTGACACTGAAAATGAAAATCCTATCTTAGCTGTAATTCGATCACTCAGGAAGAGGCAAGAGGTTTGCTGTGAGTTAGAAATCACTGTGGAGTATGTAACTCCAGGTCAGCTTGGACTATAGAGGGAGTCCCTGCCTCACTCCTGTACCACTGACACCAAATATCATATTAAAGAAAATACCTAGCTGGGCGTGGTGGTGCACACCTTTAATCCCAGCACTTGGGAGACAGAGGCAGGTGGATCTCTGTGAGTTCAAGGCCAGCCTGGTCTACATAGCAAGTTCCAGGCCAGCTGGGACTAAAGGGAGACCCTGTCTCAAAAAGACAAACAAAACAAAACAAAAAAACCCCCAAAGTTTTAAAAAAAATCTTAAAAAAGAAATCTGAGTTTAGAGCACAATGAAGTTGAAGCTCTGTAAGGGATCTCACCAAAACCAACAATTTCTATCTCACGCAAGGAATAAAAGTGATTAGGTCACACACAGCCTTTAAATAGCTGCCCTAATACACCCACAAATCATAGCCTTGGGCTTGAGATATCCCCCCCCCCTTTGCCTCCAAGCTAGCCTTGGGAGTTGAAGGTCCCAGAAGGTCTTATACATTCAAAAAGGAATGTAGCAGGGTATGGTGGTGTGTGCTTTAATCCCAGCATTCAGGAAGCAGAGGCANTTTTTTTTGGTCTTTTCGAGACAGGGTCTCTCTTTAGTCCCGGCTGGCCTGGAACTGACTATGCAGACCAGGCTGGCCTTGAACTCACAGAGATCCGCCTGCCTCTGCCTCCCACGTGCTGGGATTAAAGGCGTGCGCCACCATGCCTGGCAGGAGTTTTCTTTTGAGGTGATGATGTTTATGTTCTGAAATTAGTTAAGTAGGGTTGGTTTAGTATATTCCCCCAAAAAACACTGTGTGGCTGGGCATGGTGGCGCATGCCTTTAATCCCAGCACTCTGGAGGCAGAGGCAGGCGGATCTCTGTGAGTTCAAGGCCTGGCCTTGTCTACAGAAGGAGCTCCAAAAAACAACCTTCCCCCCTAAATCATTGTGTGGTATATTTTGGAAGGGCAAATTTTATATCAAGTTTATCACAGTCATTATTAAATTTACCACTTACAAAGCTAGGTTTTTTGGTATATCCTTGCAATCCCACCACTCAAGAGATTGAAGCAAGAGGATTACTACAAGTTAGAGGCCAGCCTGGGCTACATAGTACATTCTCAAAAAAATAAAAAACCAGGCCAAGATGGCTCAGCCAGTAAATAAACTTGGCATGAAAGTCTGATGACCTGAGTTTGATCCCTGGATCCCACAGCGGAAGGAATAAAAAACAATTCCAGAGAGTAATCCTCTGACTTCCATACCTGCACTGTGGCACATGTATGCACATGAATACACCCCCCCACACACACACACAATAACAAAAGCAACCAATCAGACTTAAACAAAATCCCTACAAGGGAAATATCTCAGTGGTAGAACACTTATTTTGGATTGTGGGCACCTGGCTCTAATAACACAACTATACCAAAAACAAAACTTACAAGGCACATATGTAACTAAAACACCATGAAAACACACAGAATCAGCTGGGCATGGTGGCGCATGCCTTTAACCCTAGCACTAGGGAGGCAGAGACAGGTGGATCTCTGAGTTCAAGGCCCGCCCAGTCTATAGAATGAGCTCCAGGACAGCTGGGACTAAAGGGAGACCCTGTCTCAAAAATACAAAAAACAAAACAAAACAAAACGAAAAAACAAAAACAAAAAAAAACCACCACCACCACCACCACCAACAAAACCATACAGAATCAGACAAAAAATTAATTTTGAGACAGGGTCTCACTATGTAGACCAAGCTGGCCTTAAACTCACAGAAATCTACCTGCCTCTGCCTCCCAAGTGCTGAGATTAAATGCGTGCACCACCATGCCTAATCTGTTTAATGAGCTTTAAGGGACTGGATTAAAATGAGTAAGCTGGGTATTCCTCCTTTGGAATTTTCCCACTCTTGGGAGTTCTTTCTCACTTTGCCTTAATACATCGACATTCACTCTGCTCACTTAAACAGAGTTAAGTCACCAGGAAGTTTACAAAAGAGTCCAAGCTTTTTGGGCATGCACAAAGTCCTAGGTTTGATCCCCAGCACAGGTAAACAATAAACAACAGTAACAAGAAAAGTCTAAATGTGACTGAATTTAGTAACTTAATGGATCAGTCAAAAGACTCTTAATGACCTTTCAAAAATAAAGAGAAAATGAAGTGGGACTTAGGGGTAAAGATATTTAGAACATAACCAGATAGCATTTTCTCATCTTTATCTTCCTAGGTGCTGGGGATTGAACCAAGAACCTCGGACACGCTATGCAACTACTGTAACACTGGACTGTTCCAAGCCCCCAGGTGTTCCTTTTTTTTTTTTTAATTTTATTTATTTCCGTATGTGTATGAATATACTGTCTGCATGCAAGTTTGTGCACCCGTGTCGTGCAATGCCACGGAGGTCAGAAGAGGGTGTTGGATTCCCCTGGAACTGGAGTTCTCCTGGAATTGGAGTTTCGGACGGTTCTCGGCTGCCATGTGGGTGCTGGGGATCGAACCCGGGTCCTCTGTAAGAGCGGTCGGCGCTCTTAACCACTAGGCCATCTCTCCAGCCCCCAGGTGTTCCTTTTACAGACAGGATATAAGATAGATGAATCTTAAAATTTATATTCTGGTTTGCCTCTCCCTGTGGAGAGTGTGATCTACTTAAATGCATTTGTTTTAATTTTATCCTTTCAGTTTTGTGCTTTCAACTTTTTTTTTTGTCTTTTTTTTTTCTTGAGCAGGTTGCTCTCCCTTTATAGTCCCAGTTGGCTTGGAGCTCTCTCTGTAGACCAGGCTGGCCTTGAACTCAGAGATCCGCCTGCCTCTGCCTCCGGAGTGCTGGGATTAAAGGCGTGTGCCACACATGCCCGGTGCTTTCAATTTATCTTAATTTTGTTAGAAGGGTTCATGAAAAGTTCTGGCATGAGCAGGATCTCCAAGGAAGGAACAAGAAGAATGGCTAACTAAAAGATCATGACTAAACCTTTCTGGATAAATGTGGGTACTAATCCTTATTGGGGGTGACAAGAAATAAGGTTGAGGGCTGGAAAGATGGCTCAGCAGTTAAGAGCACCTGTTGCTCTTGTAGGCTTTGGTTCATAGCACATGTCAGATGGCTCACAACTGCCTGTAACTCTAGCTCCAAGGGGCCTGCATACATGAACACAAACATAAATAAAATAAATATTAAAAAAATAAGGTTGAGGAATGGTCAACATGTCAGAGAGAATAAAGGTCGTTATGAAAACCATTTGTAGGCTTTCTAATCAGTGTGAATTATTTTTAGCTCATAGGTTGGTAAAACTTTTTTTTTTACCTTTTTCCTTTTTTTTTTTTTTTCTTGTCATTTGAGACAGGGTCTCCCTGAAGCCATAGGCTGTCCTGGAATTCACTACGCAGACCAGATTGGCCGTGATCTCACAGGGATCTACTGCTGCCTCTGTTCTCCCATATTTAAGGATAAGATATAAAAACACACGGGCACTTTGTTTTTTTTTTTTTTTTTTTGGTCTTTCTTGAGACAGGGTTCCCCTTAGCCCCAGCGTCGCTGGAACTCTACTAAACTCTCTATGTAACAGGGCAGCCTATGAACTCAGAGATCCAACTTGCCTCTGCCTTCTGGGGTGGCTTTTTTTTTTTTAAGATAGTCCAGCTGCTCTCAAACTTATGATCCTCCCATATCAGCCTCCTAATACTGAGATTATAGACATGAGTCATCCACTCCAGTCTTACTGTGGTTTTGGTCAGTCAGGTGTGGTAGTGGCACCCATGTAATTCCAAGGCTTGGGAAGTAAAAGCAGGAGAGTCGGAAGTTGTATCTTTGGCTACATAGCAAGTAGAGGCCATTATGGGATGTTTGTTTGTTCTTTTTAAGACAGGGTCTCCCTGTAGCCCCAGCTGTCCTGGAACTCACTCTATAGACCAGGCTGGCCTTGAATTCACAAAGATCTGTCTGCCTCTACCTCCCAAAGGCTGAGATTAAAGGCATGTGCCACCATGCCTGGCTTGGATTTTTTTTTTTTTTTTTGATACGGGGTCTCCCTGTAGACCTAGCTGGCCTGAACTCACTTTGTAGACTAGGCTGGGCCTGAACTCACAGACATCTGCCTACCTCTGCCTCCTGAGTACTGGGATTAAAGGTGTGAGCCACCATGCCCTTAGTCTTTTTGAGACAGGGTCTCCCTGTTGCCCCAGCTGGCCTGGAGCTTGCTATGTAGACCAGGCTGGCCTTGAACTCAGAGAGATATGCCTGCCTCTCCCTCCTGAGTGCTAGGATTAAACATGTGCACCTCCACACCCGGTTATTATGGGACTTTTATCCCCCTGACTTCATCTAGGATTATTATAGTTCATCATGGATGTGTCCTTAGTGATTAAGATACCCCACCCATATAATTGATTATATTTTTCTGTTGTTTCTTTTCTTTTTGGTTCTGCATCTTGCTTTTTTTTTGGTCTTTTTGAGACAGGGTCTCCCTGTAGCCCCAGCTGTCCTGGAACTCACTCTGTAGACCAGGCTGGCCTTGAACTCACAGAGATCCACCTGCCTCTGCCTCCCGAGTGCTAGGATTAAAGGTGTGCGCCACCACGCCCGGCTTGCATCTTGCTTTTAAGGAGGGGGCTGAGACAGAGTCTATTCTCTATATTCTATGTGTATGTATGTGCACACACGTGGAGGTTGAAGTTGAGAGTTTCCTGAAGCTTTCCTGAATCACTTCTCCATCATATAGATTTTTTTTTTTTTGACAGGATCTCTCATTGAACCTGGAGCTTATCTATTGGGCTGGACTGGCTGGCCAGCAAGCCATAGGCATGAGTCTGTCTCTTCCTCCTCAGCACTGGGATTACAGGTCCATACCACCATGCTAGGCTTTTTCTGTGGATAGCCAGCACTTTATCAACTGAATTATCTCCCTAGAAACCCCCTTTCCCTCCCTTTTGTGAAGAAAGGGTCTCCTGTAGCTCAGGCTAGCCTCGAATATCCTGTATAGTCTAGGATGGCCTCTACCTCCTAAGTGTTGGGTTATAGGTGTGTACTAATACACTGAGATTTGTTTTGTCAACTTAAACCTGGCTTATTTTCTCTAGGTTACAGGAATGTCAAGGGCAGCATGTGTCTCTTTCCTGTTATCTTCCTTTATGCTAGCCCAGACAAACTCAAGAAATTGCTGGGCCTGGTGGTCCATGTCTTTAATTCCAGCACTAGGAGGGGTTTCTCTGTGAGTTCAAGATCAGCTAGGTCTACAGAGTTCCAGGCTAGCTGGAGGTACAGGGAGACCCTGTCTCAAAAAACAAAACAACAAGAACAACAACAACAACAAAAAACCCCAAACCAAACCAAACCAAATCAAACCAAGCAAACAAAATAGAAGAAAACAAAAAGCAAACAAAAAAGGGAAATACTAACTAAAATGATTTTAATATATAAATATCACAGTGGGATTCCTTAGCATTCCATGATAGTAAGACATGCTGTGAATACACAGTTTATGTCAAACAGTAAATAGAAATGCCAGCTGTTTATTATTTTGACTTACAGCTATGTATGTAAGATTTATTTTGCACATGTCAATTTAAAAGAGTTTTGAGGGGCCGTAAAATGTCTCAGCAGGTAAAGGCCCTTGCCACTAAGCTTGATGACCTAAGTTTGAGCCCTCGGACCCACGGTAGGAAAGAAGAACCAACTCTTGCAAACTGTCTTCTGATCTCCACACATGTACCATGGCATGAGTGTGTGCATACACCCATGTACACGCATACACAATAAGTAAGTGGAATAAAAAGTTCTGATTAGCAAAAGTGTGAAATGTAGAACAGAAGCTATCAGGAAGATGACAATTGTTTTGTAAGTTTGTCTCCATGCCCATTCCCTTCAAAAAAACTAAGTTCAGGTTTCTCTTCAAAGCTCAGTATGTGTAATACTATTCAATACTATAAACACAAAATAATTCTTTTTTTAAATTAATTAATTTATTTTTTTATGTGTATGAATATACTGTTTGCATGTAGGTTTGTGCGCCCGTGTCGTACAATGCCACAGAGGTCAGAAGAGGGTGTCGGATTCCCCTGGAACTGGAGTTAAAGACTGTTCTCAGCCGCCATGTGGATGCTGGGGATCGAACCTGGGTCCTCTGCAAGAGCAGTCAGCGCTCTTAACCGCTAGGCTATCTCTCCAGCCCCCACAAAATAATTCTTATAAGTCACAACATACATTTCTTTAAAAAGTTAAAAATTTACCATCTCTCACACTAGATTGATTGTCCTCTCTCTTTTTCTTGTTCTTTTTTTTCTATCTCCCTTTTGATCTTTATTAATTTCTGTGTTACCTAATTTCAAATTGACAAAGTTAGTCGAGGATTTGTATTACAGCTTAAGGGTTTAACCATAAGCATGACTTTATAAATGATGAAATTACCAACCAAAACAATTCTCACATCATATTATCTAAAATAATTAAACGAAAACACAATTCTCTTTCCCAAATTAGGAAAATGCCTATTTTTTATCAGTGCAATTAATTATAATAAAAAGAACACATTAGGGAAGGCATAACCTAAGAAGAATCAACCTATCTCCCTTCCCTCCTTCAGACCCAAAGCCTCAACATGTAAGGCAAGCACTCTATCATTCAGCTACATTCCTAGCCTATGTTACTATTACCATAATATTATTATTATTATTGACACAGGGTCTCACTATGTAGCCCTGGAACTTGAACTCACAGAGATCTGCCTGCCTCTACCTCTTAAGCGCTGGGATTAAGAAAGCATGTGCCGGGGCTGGAGGGATGGCCTAGCGGTTAAGAGCGCCAACGTACACGACCGCTCTTGCAGAGGACCCGGGTTCGATCCCCAGCACCCACATGGCGGCCGAGAACCGTCTGAAACTCCGATTCCAGGAGAACTCCAGTTCCAGGGGAATCCGACACCCTCTTCTGACCTCCGCGGCATTGTACGACATGGGTGCACAGACCTGCATGCAGACAGTACATTCATACACATACAGAAATAAATAGAAAAATTAAAAAAAACAACAACAACAAAAAAAAGAAAGCATGTGCCAGATGCCTGGTCCTAAACAAGCCCTAAATATAGCTTCTTGCCTGGCATGGTGGTATATGCCTTTAATCCCGGCACTCAGGAGGCAGAAGCAGGTGGATCCCTGAAAATTCAAGGCCAGCCTATCTATATAGTGAGTACCAGGCCAGCTGGGGCTACAGGGAGACCTGTCTCCAAAAAAGCCCCCACCTCCCAATGTAGCTTCTTAAAAATCCCATTTATTGTTATTACTCTGTGTGTGTATGTGTATGCACGCACTTCTGTGGAGGTCAGAGAACAACTCTGTGGAATTGGTTTTCTCCTTCACTGTTGTGGGTTGTGAAGATCAAACTTAGGTCACTGGGCTTAGCAAATGCCTTTACTTGTTGTACTGGCTCCCTGGCCCCTATTTTAAATTGTTGAGCTCCAGGTGTGGTAGTACATACCTATAATCCCAGCACTGCTTTTTCTTTTTCTCTTCTCTCTGTCTCTCCTTCCTTCCTCCTTCCTTCCTCCTTCCTTCCTTCCGTTCCCTTTCCTCCTTCTGCCTGCCTTCCTTCCTCCTGCTCGTCCTTCCTCTTCTCTTTCTCCTCTCTCTCTCTCCTCTCGGTCTTCTCTCTTCTCTCGTACTCTCTTTCTCTCTCTTCTCCCCCACTAGGCCATCTCTCCAGTCCCTCTTGCTTCCTTCCTTTTCTCTTTCTCTCTTTTCTTTCTTTTATCATCTATCATCTATCTATCTATCTATCTATCTATCTATCTATCTATTTTATCTAATCATCTTCTATCTACATCCTATTTCAAGAAACTCCACTTAAAAATTTTGAGATCCCTGACTGGCTTGAACTTGTGATATTCCTGGATCAGCCTCCAGAATAGTTAGGATCAGAGATGTGTGCTGCCTACCTGGTGAACCTGTTGGTTTCTCAAAAAAAAAAAACCCAAATAATTACACATAGAGCCTATCTGAAGCATTTATAAAATGGAACCCCCTTTTCTCTTCAAAATTCCCTGTATTCCTCTCTCAGCTCAGGGTGGCTTCTACCTTGTGAGTGCTGGATTATAGGCATGTGCTCTACCACCAAGGTATCCCAGTCCTTGAGCTTCAAGTTACTTCTTTAAGATTCCAATTGAGCTGGATGTCTCAGCACTCGGGAGGCAGAGAGTGGATCTCTGTGAGTTCAAGGTCAGCCTGGTCTACAGAGCAAGCTCAGGCCAGCTGGGACTAAAAAAAAAGATTCCGGTTTTCTGGTTGATATTTTCTTTTACCTCTCAGATGAAATGAATATTCGAAAATTCTAAAAACCAGTATACCATGGCCCTCAACAAACCTGCAACTTCTGATGTTAATCTTAAAATAAAAATTTAAGGCCATCGATCCCTTGGAACTAGAGCTACAGATGGTTGTTAGCCCCTATGTGGATTCTGGGAATTGAACCTGGGTTCTCTGCAAGAATGGCTAGTTCTCGTAACTGCTGGGCCATCTATCTCTTCAAACTTTTTTTTTTTAGGGTGTCTCCCTAGTCCCAGCCTACTTGGATGTCACTATGTGGACCAGGCTGGCCTCAATCTCACAGAAATCCGCCTGTCTCTGCCTCCCAAGGCTGAGATTAAAGGCATGTGCCATCACTACTGGTGTCCAATGTTAACTTTTTCCCCCAAAATATTTACTAAGATCTCTGGGCAGGGCATGGAGCCATCCCCACTGTTTCTTCACCTCCCACAGGACAGAATGAACTCCGTACATGTTGCTATACTTGGTGGACAGCCACAGTCCTGGCATCTTCAATATCCTTGGATTTCCACTGCCAGTAAGGCTCCACCTTCACTAATGGCCTCTCCACAGGGACTCTGATCCTGCCATGGGGTGCCAGGCCTCAGCCACTGTCCATGACACCCTTAATCTTGCATCTTTTATGCCTTCAAAACCAGTACCATGTAGGAGACTCTTAGGAGTTGTCAAGTTTGGCTACCAGCTTGAGATATAGTCTTGGCCCTTTTGGACCATAGCTTCTGTATAATAAACCTGAAGAAATACCTTTCTACTGCCCCAGTGAAGGACAGCCATTCTTACCTCAAAGGTAAACATCTATTAATAATCACAGTTTATTCTTCAGCACACACAGATTCTTAGTCCAAAATATCATCCAAATGACCTCTATTTCCAAATCTCAATAGAATCTTTGCTTTCTCTGAACCTCACACAAACTAGTACGTTATCTCTCAGCTGCCTCCTCCCCCTCTCCTCCTTCCTTTTCTTCCTCTTCGCCTTCCTTTGTTTTTCTTCTAATCCCAGCACTCAGGAGGCAGAGGCAGGTGGATCATCTCTCTGACTTCAAGCCCAGCCTGGTCTACATAGGGAGTTCTAGGTCACCTGGAGCTAGAGAGAGGCCCTGTCTCGAAAAGACCAGGATGAAAACAAAAAAACAACAAACAAACAAAAATCTTGCCTCTCATTCCTACCAGGTCCTCTAGCAGAGGACCTGGGTTTGAGTCCCAGCACCCATACAGCATCTAATGTAGTTCCAGTTCCAGGAACTCTGGCACCCTCCTCTGACCTCTGCAGGCATTGCGTGACATGGGTTTGGGTGCACTTACACATAGGCAAGCAAATACACTCATAGACATAAAAAAAAGTTTTCTTCTATAGCCCTACTGAAATATAAACTATCCTAACACGATGCTATTAAAAAGAATTTTTTCAAGATAAGGTCTTCCTGTGTCGGGCCTGGCTTTCCTAGAGCTCACTTTATAGACCAGGCTATCTCCAAACTCACAAAGATCTACCTGCTTCTGCCTTCCAAGTGCTGAGATTAAAGACATGCAAATTCATGCCCAGTCGACATGATGAATTATTAACTTAAAACCTGAAGAAGACTGCATGGTGTGGTGGTGCACGCTTTAATCCCAACACTCAGGAGGCAGGGGCAAGGAGACCGACCGTTGTGACTGAGGCCGCCCTGATCTACATAGGGTGTTCCGGGCCAGCTGTGGCTATCTCAAAAAAAAGGACAAACAACAAGAAAAACTAAAGATGATGATATGGAGATAGAAGCAATTATGACACTAAAATTGATTTGGATTTTGAAATTCTTTTTTTTTCCACAAAGATATAATGATTAGGTTTTAGATCAGTCCTGAAAAGCCCCTATTAAGTGCATAAATTGCCAAAAAAAATTGTAGATAGTATTATTTCTGTCACTCTAACAACAAATTATAGCTCAGTGATAGTGTTTGCCTCACTTGAGCAAGGCCTGGGTTCAGTCCCTAGCACCTCCTACCACTTATATCCTAACAACAAATGGTAAAGCATTTCCTCATATATAGTTTGTATTTCTGACTTAACACTTCTTATACAGAGGTTGAAGTAATCCATATTTTTAAACCAGACCCCAAATGATGGACATTTAAGTCAATAAGAAAAAAAACCTTTGTGTACAATTTATACTAATCTGACATCTGGATAGTCATAAGTTTTGGTTATCTTTTTTTTTTTTTTTTGTCTTTTTCGAGACAGGGTCTCCCTGTAGCCCCAGCTGTCCTGGAACTCACTCTGTAGACCGGCTGGCCTTGAACTTACAAAGATCCGCCTGCCTCTGCCTCCCAAGTGCTAGGACTAAAGGCGTGCGCCACCACGCCCGGCTGGTTATCTTTTTTGTAAATGAAATATCACAAAAATGAGATTTAAACAGCTTAAAAATACCTATAAAAACAAATATCTAGCAGAGAGACCCTGTCTTAAAAAGACAAAAAAAACTAGACTAAATTATAAAAACAGTATTTAAAAAAATCTATTTATTTATTTAGTCTTGTTGGGACAGTCTCAGCTGGCCTGGAACTGGCTATGTAGACCAGGCTGCCCTTAAATTTACAGAGATCCACCTGTTGTTTTTGCCTCCCAAGTGCTTGGGATTAAAGATGTGTGCCATCATGCCTGGCTATAGAAACAGTATTTATACACTATTTTTAAAAAAAAATCTCTTACCCAAAGCCAGGCGTTGTGGCTCACGCCTTTGATCCCAGCACTTGGGAGGCAGAGGCAGGTGGATCTCTGTGAGTTCAAGGCCAGCCTGGTCTACAGAGTGAGTTCCAGGACAGCTGGGGCTACAGGGAGACCCTGTCTCGAAAATACTAAAAAAGAAATCTTACCCAAAAAAGCTCATCTTTTTACAAATGAAATAATTTCAAGTATTTTCTATTTGTCTATCACTTTCATTATGTCAGCCAATAAAGTTCCAATAAGGAGTAATTTGAAAATTATTTAAAACATAAGTAGTATTTTAAAATAAAAATAGGTACTCACCAAGTGGAGCCTTGAGGAAACGCCGCTCAATGCCTTGTTCTATCTGAAACAGGGCCATTGCCAGATAGTGAACCACATTGCTCACTGACTGTGGGGTACTTGCATTAGTTGAGACAGTACTTGGAGTTTCTGTTTTAATCCCCAAAAGCCTATAATTAAAACAAAAGCAGTTATAAAAAACACTATCAGGTGATACTTGAGCTTACTCATTCCTTCAGAGGTTTGTTATTTTGTGCATATTCATGTGTAGTGTGTGCATCATGTATCTCTGTGTGTGCACTTAAGTGTGTCCATGCCAGGGCACTCACATGGAGGTCAGGTGTCCTACTTCGCCTGTCCCACCTTACTTGGGACAGGATCAGTTTTGCTGTTTGCTACTGCAGACGCCAGGCTAGCTGGCCTGTAAGCTTCTTCGGATTTTCCCGTCTCTGCTTCCCACCTTCCGAGTGGGAGCAATGGATTATAAATCCAGTGTAATGCAGGCTCTGGGGATCCTAAGTCAGCTCTTCACTTGCACAGTAAGCTCTGTACACTGAGGCTTCTCCCTAGTGCTCCAAGGTCTATTTACACCGTACAGGAAAGTTCCTGTTCTAAGGGGGGTGGGGAGCAGAGACTCATTGACAGCAAAAGTAGAGGAGAGCAGGCCTTGAGGGAAGACTTTCAAGGTGAAGGTTACAGACTTTAAAGCGTATGTATCTCAGGCACTTCATCACTGTTTGTTTTTCTTGCTTCAGCTACTGCATGAGAAGTAACCTAAACCTTCACAGTATAGATAAAACTATCAATTACAAGTGAAAATTTATTAATGAAAAGCCTATGCAGGTGATCCTTCCTCCCACTTCTCATCTTCCCTAAAGGAAACTTCCTCTAGTACTTTACTTTTTGAATTTTTGAGATAGGGTCTCAATATGTAGCATTGGAGGACCTGGAATATGCTATATAGACTAGGCTAGCCTTGAACTTATAGAGATATGCTCACCTCTGCCTCCTGATTGCTGATATTTATTTATATTTTATGTGTATAAGTGTATTGACTGCATGTGTCATGCAATGCTAGCAGAGGTCAGAAGAAGGTATTAGATACCCTTGAATTGGAGTTACAAATGGTTGTTAGCTGCCAGGTGGGTGCTCTGCAAGAATAGCCAGTGTTCTTAACTACTGAGCCATTTCTTCACCCCTTAATTTTTAATTTTATTAAAAATATACATAGGGGCTGGAGAGATAGCCTAGCGGTTAAGAGCACCGACGCTCTTGCAGAGGACCCGGGTTCGATCCCCAGCACCCACATGGCGGCTAAGAACCGTCTGTAACTCCAATTCCAGGAGAACTCCAGTTCCAGGGGAATCCGAGACCCTCTTCTGACCTCCGCGGCATTGCACGACACGGGTTGCACAGACCTACATGGCAGACGTAGCATTCTACATACAATAAAAAAATAAAAAAAATACATAAATGGGCTAGAAGAGCGCTTAGCAAGTAAGAACACTTATTGCTGCTGCAGAGATCTGGTTTTGGTTCCCAGAATCCACGTGCCAGCTAACAATTGTCTATAACTCCAGTCCAGGGTATCTACTGCTTCTTCTGACCTCTGCCAGCCATGCCTTGACATGCACCTTCTTTTTTTTTTTCTGAATCGTGGTATGACTTGGTACTTCTTCATGCAGGTACTGTCCTACACCTGTTCAGGCAGTACTTAGATCTAAATGGAGCTGAATGTTTCCGACGTTTGGCCAGTGGTGCAGGATCGAACCGGTGGAAGTCTGGTCATACTAGGATCGTCCAGCGCACCCTTTTCTGACCTCCACGGGCACTGCATGACTTGGCTGCCCTTACTCACATGCAGGTAATACAGTCATACACATAAAAATAAATATATTTTATATATGTACATAAATGTAAAATATATGTGTGTGTCTGGGTATGGGTTTGTGGCAGTGAATACAGTGACTGCTGAGGCCAGAAGAGTGCATTAGACCTGGAAATACAGGTGACTGTGAACCACCAGTTGTGAGTGCTGGGAATATGGACTTTTAACCACTGAGCCATTCCCCCACCCCTACATAAAAGACAGGGTCTCAGCTGGGTGTGGTGGTACACTTGGGAGGCAGAGGCTGGGGGAGCTCTGTGAGTTCAAGGCCAGCTTGGTCTACAGGGAGACCTGTCTCAAAAAGACCAAAATAAATAATAAAGACAGAATCTCACAGTATCGTCTAAGTTTGCCCTGATATCACAATCCTCCTGCCTCTGCCTCAAAAGTCCTGGAATTACAAGTATGCACCCCCTTGCCTCCCTCTAGCACTTCTTGCATTGTCTTCCATATATATTTAATATTTATTTTTTTTTTGTCTTTTTGAAAACAGGGTCTCCCTGTAACCCAACTGTCCTGGAACTCACTCTGTAGACCAGGCTGGCCTTGAACTCACAAAGATTCACCTGCCTCTGCCTCCCAAGTGCTAGGATTAAAGGTGTGCGCCACCATACCCCGCTAATCTTCCATATTCTTTGAAGACAAAGAGGCTTCCAATGTATCACACTTGTTCTGGAAGTGCATGTTCTATTAAAACCTTTAACCTGTTCTGTATAATGGCTAGTTTTAGGTATCACCATCATTCTTTTCTTTTTCTTTATCTTTTCGAGACAGGGTCTCCCTGTAGCCCCAGCTGTCCTGGAACTCACTCTGTAGACCAGGCTGGCCTTGAACTCACAAAGATCCACCTGCCTCTGCCTCCCAAGTGCTAGGATTAAAGGCGTGCGCCACCACGCCGGGCCCATCATTCTTTTCTAGAAGATATACTGAGTAAAAGGATTAGCCAAAATAACCTAGATAAAATAAATTTATTCTAACTGGTTGTCTTTCAGTTGCATCAGTATAACGTGAAGAAAACAAAAACAAAAAACAATGAAGTATTGAAAACAACCATCTCAATGGTAAACAGATTTATTTTATTTATTTATTTATTTATTTATTTATTTATTTATTTATTTATTTATTTATTTATGGTCTTTTCGAGACAGGGTCTCCTTGTAGCCCCAGCTGTCCTGGAACTCACTCTGTAGACCAGGCTGGCCTTGAACTCACAAAGATCCGCCTCCCAAGTGCTAGGATTAAAGGCGTGCGCCACCACACCCGGCCAGTAAACAGATTTATTAAAGTCCACATAAGTTCTTTTTTATGTGGCTGGGGACAGTGCTCAGATCAAACCCAGAGCCTCACGTAGGCTACAAAAGTGCTCTAAGCTTTATTTCAGCCCCACTCATAAGCTATCTGGGGAGCTTGTGCATCTACACCCCTCCCCTCACATGCCATGGATACTTTTGGAGGTCAGAGGATAACTTTTAGGAGTCAATTCTCACTTTCCACCTTGCGGAGGCAGATCTCTGCTTCAATAACTGCCCTGTAAGCATCTGGCCAATTCTTCTGTCTCCATCTCCCATCTTCACATAGGAAGGCTGGGATTACAGATACACAACATGGGTTCTGGGGGCACAACTCAGATGATCAGGCTTGTTCAACAAGTACTTCTACCTGCTGAACAATTATGAAACCTGAGTTCAGACCCAGTAATCATATAAAAAGCCAGACATCGCAATGTGAGACAGGGAGATATCTGGAGCTCACTGGCCTACTTGTCTAGATGAATTAATGAATTCCAGTCACAGTGAGAGAAAATAGAGAATGACTGAAGATATTTGTGGTGGTTAAAATGAGTAATGGCTCCATAGACTCTTAAGTATTTGGAGACTGGGCTCTCAGTTGGTGAGAGGTGGAGCTTTATGAGCTGTGGCTTGGTGGAGGAAGCATGTCACTGGGGGCAGGTGTTGAGGGTTGATAGCCTCGTCCCACTTCTAGCTCTCTCTCTCTGGGCTTCCTCTGTGTACCCGACTGAAGATGTGAGTGCTCAGCTTTTTGTTCCAGCCACCTCTGCTACATATGTCTGTGCCATGATGGATAACTATTCCTTGGTTATGGCATTTTATTACAGGAACAGAAAAGGAACCAATACAGCACCTTACATTGACTTCTGGTCTCTATACATGTGCCCACATACTCACAAGAACATATATATGCCCCCTCCAATAATAACAAAAGAATTAAATGAGGGCTGGAGAGATGGCCTAGCGGTTAAGAGCGCCGACTGCTCTTGCAGAGGACCCGGGTTTGATCCCCAGCACCCACGTGGCAGCTGAGAACCGTCTTTGACTCCAGTTCCAGGGGAATCCAACACCCTCTTCTGACCTCCACGGCATTGTACGACACAGGTGCACAAACCTACATGCAGACAGTACATTCAAACACATACAAGAATAAATAAAAAAAATAAAAGAATTAAATGAAACATACTTACTAAAAAACTTGAAACCAAAAATCCCAAACCTTAAAATGATAGTGGCAAGCAGCAGCTGATAATTACTTTAGAGACATCCTTTAGTACCTGTCTTTTACTATGACTCTTGTTTGTTCATTGATTTCCATCTCCTCTACATCTTCATTCACAGTTTTAATTATTCCATTCTCCTTGTTTTCTTCACTTAACAGCTCATACCGTCCACTTTCTATGGCTGATCTCCAAACATGCCTATCTGGAACCTGTAACAAAACACAAATTTACTAACCCTGAAAAATGGAAACATGTTACTTCTAAGAGGTAGGTACTTATAACATTAATTCATGGACATTCTAAAACAGAAAAATCAAAAGGCATCTAAAATAAGTATTTTTGCTGGGTGTGGTGGAACATGCCTTCAATCCCAGCAATCAGGAGGTAGAGTCAGATGGATCTCTGTGAGTTCAAGGCCAATTTGGTCTACATGTTTATTGAATTTCAGATCAGCTAGGGATACCAGTGAGAACCTGCTTGGAAAAAAAAAAAAAAGAAAAAAAAAAAGAAGGTTATTTTATTCAGGGGGCTGATGCAGGTCAGCCTGGGTTACATAGCAAGACATCGTGTTAAAACCCCAAAAGAGTAAGTAAATAAAAGTAAGGTATCTAAATGGCAAAAATGGAATTTATATCATTCACAGATAAAGGCATTAGTACTTTAGTCTATTAAGTTTTTTATTTTATGTGTATGTATGTTCTGACTGCCATGTGTGTAGGTATACCACATGAATGCAATGTTCTGACTGCCATGTGTATAGGTACACCACATGCATGCAATGCCCACAGAGGCCAGAAAAGGGCACCAGATGTCTTTGAACTGGAGTTAGGGACAGTTGTTAGCTAACATGTGGGTGCTGGGAACTGAACCTGGGCCCTCCGCCACAAGAGCAGCTAGTGCTCTCAACTTTTGAGCCATTTCTCCAGCCCCTACAGTCTATTAAAAATATTTTTATTTTGCCAGGCGTGGTGGCGCACGCCTTCAATCCTAGCACTTGGGAGGCAGAGGCAGGCGGATATCTGTGAGTTCAAGGCCAGCCTGGTCTACACATTGAGTTCCAGGACAGCTAGGGCTATGGGGAGATCCTGTCTTGAAAAGACAAAAAAAAAAAAAAAATATATATATATATATATATAATAATTTATATATTATTTTTATTTTTATGTCTATAAGTGTATTGCCTGCATGTATGTAAGTACACCTGTGTTATACAAAGCTCACAGAGATCAGAAGATAGCATTGGATCCCCTGGAACTAGAGTTATGGATGGTTGTTAGCCTGTATGTGGGCAATGGGAACTGAACCCAGGTCCTCTGCAAGAACAGCCAGTGCTCTTAACTCCTGAGCCATCTTTCCAGCCCCTAAAAAAAACATTCTTTTTGAAACCAGGTCTTACTGTGTAGCCAAGGCTGACCTTGAGCTCTTAGTCATCCTCCAAAGTGCTGACATTATAGATATAAGCCACCATCTTTATAAAAGATCCACCTGCCTCTGTCTCCAGAGTGCTGGGATTAAAGGCATGTGCCACCATGCCTAGAGTATAAATGATTAAGTTACCACTTGATAGTGTTAAAAATGGCAAATGATGGCACAGGCACGAAATGAACACATCTGTAAAATTCAGGCTTGGCAGTATAAATCTGTAATCCTAGCACTCAGAGCTAGAGTTCCTATCTAGTCAGGATTACAACTAGAACCTGTCTCAAAGATCAAAGAAACCAGCAGCTAGGGATGTAGGTCGGAGGTAGAGTACTTGCCTAGAATATATGAAGCTATGGGTTCAAACCCCAGTACTGGGGAAAACAAAAGGGAGAGGAGAGGAAACCAGTAAGTGAACAAACATAGCAGAGAAGGTAGGAGTTGGTTAAAGAAGAAATATCCTTCTATAGTTCAAAATATGAGAATATAAAACATCTCAAAATATTATATAATTATGACCAAAATTCTGGGCAAACAAATCAGTTAAACTGAAAATGTGAAGAGGTACAAACCTTGATCGCTCCTAACGTTCCTTGATATATTCTGTCTTCAATATCCAAAAGAAAGTCCCTGAGCCTCAGCTCGAGCTGCCTTTCTGCAGACATCTGTGAAGTGTCACTTGTACTGGAAGATCTCCCCCGAGTATAAGCAGATTTACAATCAATCTGAGGTTTGTCTGAAATCATCATCATATATCTTTATTAGGAGTTTGTCTGTAATTGTTCTACATTGAGAGAATTGATACAAAAGCACTATAAACCCAAGCTGGGTATGGTGGCCCATGCCTTTAGGCCCAGCACTTGGGAGGCAGAGGCATCCAGATCTCTTGTGAGTTCAAGGCCATCCTGGTTTACAGAGTGAGTTCCAGGACAGCTGGGGCTACAGGGAGACCCTGTCTCAAAAAGACCCAAAAAAGAAAAGACCATCTCATACTGTAGATATCTCCTCACAATCCCAAGCAGAGCACAAAAGAAGTTTGAGAACCTTATTTTATTTATTTATTTAATTTGTTTATTTATTTATTTATTTATTTATATTTTTGAGTCAGGGTCATTTCCCTGTACCCCCAGCTGACCTGGAACTTGCTGTGTAGAGCAGGCTGGCCTTAAACCCACAGCGGTCTGCCTGCCCCTGCCTCCTGAGTGGAGAACCTTATTTATATAAAGAGATATACAGGGGCTGGAGAGGTTGCTCAGTGGTTAGTATGCTTGAAGAGGACCTGGTTTCAATTATGAACACCCACATCTGGTGGCTCACAACTGCCTGTAACTCTAGTTCCAGAGGCTCCTATGCCCTCTTCTGGGCTCCATGGATACTTGCACGCCATAAATCCATGTAGGCACAGGCACATACAAGAAGCCAAACCAAACCAAACCAAAACCAAAACCTTACACCCTCTAAGTTGCAAACTGAGAGCATGGTCAAAATACAAGCTATCTATAAAACAACTTGAGCCAGGCATGGTGGTACATGCCTTTAATCTCTGAATTCAAGGCTAGTCTGGTCTATGTAGTGAGTTCCAGGATATCTGGTGCTACAGTGAGACCCTATCTCAAAAAGACCAAAACAACAACAAAACAAAACAAACAGAACACACTGAAATATGTTCAATCTTGGGGATGATTATAGAGATTATGGGGGAGAAAACCAGTAGTTTTCATTGGAAAATTTACCTGAAAAATGAAATTTCTCTTCAGAAAAATGAGCTAGCTGTGCACATATTCTGTTTTTCTCTTGCAACAAGGTTTCTTTTAAGGCACTTTCTCTATGTCCTCTAGAATTGAGAGCTTCAATAAGTTGGTCTAGCTGTTCACAGGAACTATAAAAGCACCACCGATTTGGCTTATGCACTGTTTTGGGCAGCTGTAGAGAATCATCACATGAACCTTGGTCAAAGTTGGAGGTAGATTCAGACATCAAGGACTCTTCAGTTTTAGTAGATACCTGAGGATTATGAGACTGTACACTATGAAATGATGAAGGTCTAGGCAATAGCATGTCTTCAGTGAGACCGGAATAATCCTCTTCAATAAACAAACCAGGAATAGAAGGGAAAATCCAGTACCGCCTGTACATGCGGTCACGTCCCAAGGGAAAGATATTGGTACATGCGATGGCACTCTGGATCTTTTCTAAAAGTTCTTTCTCTTTTCGTTGGTGTTCTTGTTTTAAAGCTTCTTCTGCATCAGTAGTAAGAGACTCCTGCATTACACAGTTGATCTCTTCTTTAATTCCATTTTGTCCCCCCTTCCCTGTATTGAAATAAAATATATCATTGTATTTTAAAACTTCATTAGAAAAATAAAACACAAAATTTGTTACATGTTATAGACTGAAATGTATGCCTGCACAGCCCAGATTCATATCTTGAGGCCCTACCCTGTACCACCTCCCTGACTGCATATGAAGCTAGTGCCTTTAAGAGATAATGGCGGGGGCTGGGCACTCGCCTTTAATCCTACCACTTGGGAAGCAGAGGCAGGCGGATCTTTGTGAGTTCAAGGCCAGCCTGGTCTACAGAGTGAGTTCCAGGACAGCTGGAGCTACAGGGAGACCATGTCTTGAAAAGATTAAAAAAAAAAAAAAAAAGAGAGAGAGAGAGAGATAACGGCGGGGCTGGAGAGATGGCTCAGCAGTTAAGAGTGCCAACTGCTCTTGCAGCGGACCCAGGTTCTATTCCCAGCACCCGCATGGTGGCTAAGAACCGTCTTTAAGCCTGGTGTGGTGGCACATGCCTTTAATCCCAGCACTCAGGAGACAGAGGCAGGTGGATCTCTGTGAGTTCAAGGTCAACCTGGTCTACAGGGCTAGTTCCAGGACAGCTGGGGCTCCTGGGAGGCCCTGTCTCAAAAACACCAAAAGAAGAAGAAAAAAAGATAATTGCTTGCTCTAATATGCAGAGAAAATAAAAGGAGAAATTGATCTTGTTTGTTTGTTTGTTTGTTTGAGACAGGGTTTCCCTGTAGTGTCAGCTGACCTGGAACTCACTATGCAGACCAAGTTGGCTTTGATCTTAATAGAGCTTTGTCTGCCTCTGGGATTAAAGACATGCACGACCACACCTGGCAGAAATTCTTTCTTGTATCTATAAGAGGCATACATGTTGTCTGAATACTTTATAGAGTAAAAAGTAGTCAGTGCAAAGACTCAGCAAACTAAAATGTGAAGTTAAGACAAACTGATCTATAATGGTCAAGTGGTACATGCGTAGCCCTCGGGAGATGAGGGCAGGCATACTAGGCTACACAGCAAATTCAAGTCCAGCCTGGGCTACACAAGATCCTGCTTCGAATAAACTGGAAGGAAAAAAGAGTGAAACTGGCATGTGAAAAAAAGCATACTGTTTCTCTCCCTTATAATTAATATATAAATAATTAATCATTAGAGACAGAAAGATGGCTCAGCAGTTAAGAGCATTTCTTGCCCTTCCAGAAGACCTGAGTTCAATTCCCAGCACCCACATGGAACAACTTGATTGCCTGTAATTCCAGGTCTAGGGGATCCAACACCCTCTTCTGGCCTCTGTGGTCACCTACATATGCATATGTGCTTTCTTTCTCTCCTCTCCTTTCCTCCTCTCCTCTCTTATCTTTCTCACACATACATATATGATTTAAAACATAATTAAATATGGGAGCTAGAGAGATGGCTCAACAGTTAAGAGCACTTGCAGAGGACCCAGGTTTGGTTCCCAGCACCCACATGGTGGCTAAAAACTGTCTACAATACCAGTGTCAGGGATCCAACACCCTCTTCTGGCTTGCATGAACACTGCACAACATAGGTACACTCACATACATGCAGGTGAAATACTCATATACATAAAAAAAAAACTTAGGGGCTGGAGAGATAACCTAGCGGTTAAGAGCACCGACGCTCTTGCAGAGGACCCGGGTTCGATCCCCAGCACCCACATGGCGGCTGAGAACCGTCTGTAACTCCAATTCCAGGAGAACTCCAGTTCCAGGGGAATCCGAGACCCTCTTCTGACCTCCGCGGCATTGCACGACATGGGTGCACAGACCTGCATGCAGACAGTACATTCATACACATACAAAAATAAATAAGTAAATAAATAAATAATAAAAAAAAATAAAAAAAAAAAAACTTAAAAATAACTCATAAATATGCTAATATGCCATGTGAAATAAATAAATAAATAAAAAAAATTAAAAAAAAACTTAAAAATAACTCATAAATATGCTAATATGCCATGTGGGTGGCAAATTCCGTTAACATAGAAGGATTAAGTATGAGGGCAGCCTCAGCTGCAGAGAAAGTTCCAGGCTAGCTGGGGCAATGCAGTGAGACCCTATCTCAACACAACACAAAATAATCCCACAGATACAGTAATATGATTTAACAAATTTATTTTATAACAAAATCGTCACCATTTTTATAACTCATCGTAAGCTATATAAGGCAGGTGTTTAAAGCATCACAGAGGTGGGCATAGTACACTCCCAAACATGACAGTGGAGGCAAGAGAATCAAGAGTATAAGGTTAGTTGGCTAGTCTTGGCTACAAAGAGAGTTCATGGCCAGCATGGAGTATGTGAGAGTGAGAGCAAGAGCAAGAGAGAGGAGAAACCTATATGCATGGGGATTACAAAGTAGCTTAATAAATATTTCAGAATAGCAGAATTAAAGTGTCTATCAGTGAAAAAATTAACACAGTTGTGTCTTTAGGTAACATGACTAGTACCTCTTCTACTTCTTTTGTGTGGTCCTGGGTCATCTTCATTCTCAGTGACCACATCATGATCCAGTTCTTTTTGCTCTATTTCTTTGCTGTCAGTACTGCTATCAAAATCTTCCCTTTCTTCCTCCCTGAAAGGAAAAGGAATGAGCTTATAATTCTGAGAACGAATAAATGAAAGAATACTGATCCAAGATATGGATGAGAAGAAGCCAGGTGTGGTGGCACAGGCCTTTAATCCCAGCAATCAGGAGGCAGAAGCAGGAGGGTTTCTGTGTTCAATGCTGGCTACAAAAAACAAAAAACAAAACAACTATCAGAGGAAAGATGTACTTGAATTTTAGATAAAGTGATTAGAATAAATGAACATAATGTTTATACCACCATGTTGTTCAAATTGAAACTAAAGTTATATGAACACTGGAATAAATTCCATCATTTTAGGGGCTGGAGAGATGGCCTAGCAGTTAAGAGCACTGACTGCTCTCGCAGAGGACCCGGGTTCGATCCCCAGCACCCACATGGTGGCTGAGAACCGTCTGTAACTCCAATTCCAGAAGAACTCCAGTTCCAGGGGAATCCGACGCCCTCTTCTGACCTCTGCGGCATTGCACAACACGGGTGCACAAACCTACATGCAGACAGTACACTCATACACATACATAAATAAATAAAAATAAAATAAAATAAAATAAATTCCATCATTTAAACTGGGTATAGTGGTACATGCCTGTAATCCCAGTACTCCAGAGGCTGAGGCTTCAACTTTGTGGCCAGCCTGGGCTATACAGGGAGTATAGGGCCAGTTAGGAATTAATAGCAGGAGTCTTTCTCAAACGAAAAAATTCTCATCATTTATACTTCTACATCCAAAGTGAAGCTTTACAGGCATGTATGTATTCATTGCAGAAATAGAGATAAGGCACATGAGGTGGCTGGATGAGTCTAAAAACTATGAAGGGGCCCTCATCACACATACACACAATAATATATATATATTTTTTTTGGGGGGGTCTTTTCAAGACAGGGTCTCCCTGTAGCCCCAGCTGTCCTGAAACTCACTCTGTAGACCAGGCTGGCCTTGAACTCACTAAGATCCACCTGCCTCTGCCTCCTGAGTGCTAGGATTAAAGGCATGCGTCACCACACCCGGCGCACACAATAATATATTTTTTTAAAATATAAGCTGGGTGTGGTGGTGCACGCCTTTATTATTTTTTTTTAATTTTATTTATTTCTGTTTGTGTATCAATGTACTGTCTGCATGCAGGTCTGTGCACCCGTGTCCTGCAATACCGCAGAGGTGAGAAGAGGGTGTCAGATTCCCCTGGAGCTGGAGTTCTCCTGGAATTGGAGTTTCAGACGGCTCTTGGCCGCCATGTGGGTGCTGGGGATCGAACCCGGGTCCTCTGTAAGAGCGGTCGGCACACTTAACCGCTAGGCCATCTCTCCAGCCCCGCACACCTTTAATCCTAGCACTCAGGAGGCAGAGGTAGGGGGATCTCTGTGAGTTCAAGGTCAGCCTGGTCTGGTCTACAAAGTGAGTTCAAGGACAGCAGGGGCTACACAGAGACCCTGTCTCAAAAAGGAAAAAAAAAAAAAAAAGAGGAGTCAGTGTTGGTGGCACACATCTGTAACTCTAGCACTTGGCAACTTGATGCAGGAGGAGCAGGAGTTCCAGGACAGCTATGACTCTACGTGACCCTGTCTCAAAACCAACCAACTCCACCACTTCTCTCCATATAGGAAGATGAATCTATACCATGCTTAATTTTCTTATTTGTTGAGACGGTATGGCCTGTTGATCTCAAACTTAGCAACCCTCCTTCCTTAGCCTCCTGTGTGTGACTGCAGTTATGAGCCATCAAACCCAACTTTAATTTTATTTTTTTTTTTAACTGAGGGACTAGAGAGATGGCCTAGCGGTTAAAAGCCCCGGTTGCTCTTGCAGAAGACCCAGGTTCAATTCTCAGCACCCACATGGCCATGGCGGCTAAAAACCATCTGTTAACTCCAGTTCTAGGGGAGTCAACGTCCCCTTCTGACCTCCACAGACACTGCACAACATGGGTACACCTACCTACATGCAAACAATACATTCATATACATAAAATTAAAAAAATTGAGAGGGGCTGGTATATAGCTCAGTGGGAAGAGCACATGCTGAACATGCACCCGACCCTGGGTTCAGACCCCGCCACAAAGAATAAAAAAAAGCTATAAAATGAGAAAATTTATATACAGGCTATTAAAATAACCATTTCAAAGTGTACAACTTAGTGATGTCTAATATATTTACAAGGTTGTACAATTACCAAAACCATCTAATTATTCAATATTTTAATCATTCTGTTAGAAAACCCACTCATATTCACTTCTCATTTCTGCTTTGCCATTGCCCCTGGCAACCATGCATTAATTTCCTATTTCTGTGGATCTGCCTATTGTGGAGTTTCATATAAATGGTGTCAATTCTCCATTTTCTGTCATCTGCAGGCACCTTATGACATGGGTGCACTTACACACATGCAGGCAATACACTCATACACATAAAAAAAATGGTGTTAGGCTGGGCGTGGTGGTGCACGCCTTTAATCCTAGCACTTGGGAGGCAGAGGCAGGTGAATCTTTGTGAGTTCAAAGCCTGCCTGGACTACAGAGTGAGTTCCAGGACAGCTGGGGCTACAGGGAGACCCTGTCTTGAAAAACAAATAAAAATAAAAAAAAAAAAAAAAAAAAAAAAAAAAAAAAAGGGTGTTAATTCAATACCTAGGCCTTTTCAAAGTTCATCTACAATGTTGAATATATCAGCACTGCATTCCATTTATAACTGAGTAATATTCTATAAGGATGTACCACTGAAGACATATAAAACACTAAGCCAGGTGTGGTGGTACATGCCTATAATCCTAACATTTAGGAAACAGGCAGGAGGACTCAAGTTTAAGGACAACCTGGTATAGGCAAAGGATGGTAGCACTCAACCTTCCAATCTAATCCCTGGTCTTCTGTAACAATCAGGAAATGAAAAAACAGTGTGTACTTTTTGGTGGTGGCTGTGGAAGATTAAGGAAATAAAACTACTACTTGGGCAAAATATTACTGAGTGTTGAGACATAAAGCCCATAGGTTTTCTAATGGTGCCTGAAGTACAGAAAACTACTTTTCTAACTTTTGAAAGCATTTCAGAGGTTTGGGTATCTGACTTGTATTCTTTATGAACATTAGGTGAATCAATAAAGCCAAAAGAGGGTTGTAATTCAATCCATACCCTACATCTGCAGTAGAATTTTGTTGCTCATCTTCCTTCAGTTTTTCTTGTTTCTCTTTCATTTTTTGTTCTTGCTCCTTAAGTTTTTCTTCCTTCCTTCTACGTATTCTGAAAGTGAAATACAAGATTATAGTCTATATGACACAGACAATTTAGCATCTTGTCACAAATCAAATTATGAAAAGTGGTCCAAATGCTTTGACAAAACTATACTGTAAGATTCATTCCTAACCTCTTTAGAAAGCCATAGAACACCAGTGGAAGTCAGTGCCATGCTATAACACAGTTCTAAGCAGCACGATGACTGTGAACATCTCTTACCTCGCAGCTGCTTCTTCTCTCTCTTTTCGATGCTGCTCTGCTTTTAGCTCCCGAAACTCCTGCTTTGCCTGTCGTAATATATCAACATAATCTTCAATGAAATCCCTAGTAGAAACTAGGGTCAGTAACTTCCCACAGAGAGCATGAAGTATCTTCATTTTTTCCCCTGTTAAAATAGATAAATAACTTCTGTGTTATCAATGGGATAAGAAAGAAACTGTTTGACAATTTTTAATTTGTGGCTCAATAATAAAATGCCTAAAAAGAATAGGGAATAGAAAAAAGAATAGGGAATAGAGTTTCATAATTAAACACAACAGTCAGATCATTTCATTGGGCTTTTAATTCATTAGTATGTTTTGATAGGATCATCTACAACACAGGCTAGCCTTTAAATTGTCCTGTTTCGGGGCTGGAGAGATGGTCTAGCGATTAAGAGTGCCAACCGCTCTTACAGAGGACCCAGGTTCAATCCCCAGCACCCACATGGTGGCCGAGAACCGTCTGAAACTCCAATTCCAGAGAACTCCAGTTCCCGGGGAATCAGACACCCTCTTCTGACCTCCGTGGCATTGCACGACACAGGTGCACACACGTGCATGCGGACAGTACATTCATATACATACAGAAATAAATAAAAAATTAAAAAATATATTAAATTGCCCTGTTTCTATCTTTTAAGTGTTGGAATTATAAGCATGTAATATCATGCCTGGCTTTTAATTTTGAGACAGGGTTACTATGCAGCCCAGGCTGGACTTAACTTATTTTTTTTTTTTTTTGTCTTTTCGAGACAGGGTCTCCATGTAGCCCCAGCTAGCCTGGAACTCACTCTGTAGTCCAGGCTGGCCATGAACTCACAAAGATCCATCTGCCTCTGCCTCCCAAGTGCTAGGATTAAAGGCGTGCACCACCACGCCTGGCTACGCCTTAATTTTCAATCCTCCTGCCTCTATCTCCCAAAGTGGCAGTATCATAATGTTTAATAATACTGTGTCTGGCTTTTAGAACAACTCTGAATCCAATTTAACTGCTATACTTCAGATATTAATGTTTACCTTGTATACCAGTTAAATGAATGAAAATTTTCCTTTTATATTTTGAACGCACTATATACGTGAGGATGATGTCTTTAAACTTCTAGTTCTCCTGTCCCCGGAGTGCTAGGATTACAGGCATGTACTACCATGCCCAGGTTATACAGTGCTGGGCACCAAAGCCAGGACTTCATGTGTGCCAGTACTCTACCCAACAGAGCTATATCCCCAGTCAGAAAATTTTTCTAATTCCACACAATTATTATTTATTTTAAGTTCTAGAATAATTAATGAAAATTAAATAAAAAATAAGATACACAGCTGGGAGCAGTGGTGCAGGGAGAGGCAGGGGTATGTCTGTGAGATGAAGACCAGTCTGGTTGATATAGTAAGCTCCAGGATAGCCAGTGCTATATAGGTAGCCTTTCTGTCTCAAAACAGAAAAGAGAAAAAAGAAGTGAAAGATAATTTAATCTTGACATTTCATACTGCTTCTCATATCTTAAATAATTACTGAAGCAAACAGCAGAATTTGGCAGCTGAACTGTAGATTTCTGCTACTCAGGGATAAATGAGAAAGCCAATTTTCTAGTTCAATCACCCTTCTAAACTTAGACGATGGACTATATTAACCACAAATTTTTCATTATTAAAACAAAAAAAATTCATGTGAATAACAACAATGGTTTAAAGTTGGATCTCTCGCCAGGCCTGGTGGTGCACGCCTTTAATCCTAGCACTTGGGAGGCAGAGGCAGGCGGATCTTTGTGAGTTCAAGGCCAGCCTGGTCTACAGAGTGAGTTCCAGGACAGCTGGGGCTACAGGGAGACCCTGTCTCAAAAAGACAAAAAAAAAAAAGTTGGATCTTATTTTTTTTTTGTCCTTGTTAAGACAGGGTCTCTATGTAGCCCCCACTGTCCTGAAATTCACTATGTAGACCAGGCTGGCCTTGAACTCAGAGATTAGCCTGCCTCTGCCTCCCAAGTCCTGGGATTAAAGTCATGCACAGCACCATGCTGGCCAATCTCTGTATTTTGATAATTAAATATTTATTTTAATATTATTTTATGTGTGTATATGGCATGTGTATATTAAGTATATGCGTGAGTATGTGTCACAGGACACATATGGATGTCTAAGGACAACTGTCAATTCTTTCCTTCCACCTTGAGGGCAGGGCCTCTCCTTTCTGCCATATGCATATTCTTGCCTCTACCTCCCGTCTCCTCATAGGGATGCTGGGATTACATATACATGGCATCGCCTGTTTTTTTGAGACAGGGTCTCTCTGTAACCCCTGGAACTCACAGAGATCCACCTGCCTCTGCCTCCTGAATGTGAGTCACTCCACCCAGCTTTTTTTTTTTGTAATTATTTTTATTTTTTATGTATGAGTGTTTTGCCTGCATGTAAGTGCACCCATGTCAGCCAAAGCCCACAGGGAAGTTAGATCCCCTGGAACTGGGAATCCAGACGTTGTTAGCTTGCTCATGTAGTCTGGGAATTGAACCTGGTCCTCTGGAAGAGTAGCCAGTGCTCTCTCTTTTTTTAATTTTTTTTGTGCCACCATGCCTGGCAATGGCCTAGCGGTTAAGCGCAGTGCCGCCGCACCTCTCCCCACCGAGGACCGGGTTCGATCCCCAGCCGCCACATGGC
>VZQC01003677.1:1138396-1173288 GCA_009823505.1 Rhizomys pruinosus | reverse complement strand
CCAAAAAAAAAAAAAAAAAAAAAAAAAAAAAAAAAAAAAAACAGCAAGGAAGGCAACCCACTTGTTAAGAACACCCAGTCTCACCCCTCCACATCCAAACACAGTAATTCAGAACCTTCACTGTAACAAGATTCATATACCTATTCTAGCTTGGGAAGCTGTGTTTCAAAGGTTATGTAAGTCAAACGCAAAGGCCTCAAACTGTCTTCAGACTCTGATATAGAGGATAGGCCTTGAAGATAGGTTTCATTTAAAAAAAGTTATCTTAGGAAAAAGAAAAACACTGACACCTCAAAACTAAAAACAAATATGCATATATCATTTTAGAAACATTCTTCACTCAGGCCTAGAGAAGTGTTTTTTCTTGTCATTAAAGAGTGTTAGGCTGGGCATGGTGGAGCATGCCTTTAATCCCAGCACTTGGGAGGCAGAGACAGGTAGATCTCTGTGAGTTCAAGGTCAGCCTGGTCTCATAGCAAGCTCCAGGCCAACTGGGACTGAAGGGGAGACCCTATCTCAAAAAGACCAAACAAATAAACAAAAAAAAGAACGTTCAGAGATAATGCTAAAACTCACCTAGTGCCTTTATTTCTTCTTGTTTCAACAGTTTGTCTCTTTCTTTAGTAGCTTTGCTTCTATATCCTGCAACAGTCTGTTTATTAGCAATGTTGTCTTCCTAAAAAATAAACCAAAAAAACTAAAGTGGTAAACACACAAACTATACAAGTTGATGGTTTGATAGGTTCTTCTAGTAAGAAAAAAAAAATAAGAAAATTAACAACAAAAGCCCACACCAGGACTGGAGCACGTTCAGTTGTAGAATACCTGCCAGCATGTGCAAAGCCTGAGGTTGATTCCCATCTCTGCAAACAACAAAACCCACACCAACTGCACCTTTTTCATACTGAAAAGCAGTTAACATTCTAAAGTATAAATGGAAATTTAATAATTCTAATCATAGAAATGTGTAAAATGAGTTAATCCCATAGTTCACATCTCAAACACACAGAACAATGAGCTTACATATACATATGGAAAGTCTTAAAAATATGCACTGGAGCTGGACATGGTGGTCCACGTTGAGGCAAGAGGCAGGTATATGTCTATGAGATCAAGGCCAGCTTGTTCTACATAGAGTTCTAGGCTAGCTGGAGCTACACAGAGATCCTGTCTCAACAAACAAAACAAAACAAAATGGCCTCCTCCCCCAAAAGATACTTAAAAATACTGGTTAGAAAAATAACAAGGGGCTGGAGAGATAGCCTAGCGGTTAAGAGCGCCGACTGCTCTTGCAGAGGACCCAGGTTCGATCCCCAGCACCCACATTGCGGCTGAGAACCATCTGTAACTCCAATTCCAGGAGAACTCCAGTTCCAGGGGAATCTGACGCCCTCTTCTGACCTCCGCGGCATTGCACGACACAGGTGCACAAACCTCCATGTAGACAATACATTCACACACATAAATAAAATAAAATAAAATAAAATAGAAAAATAACAAAAAAAATCCTTGTTACCTAATATATAAACCAGACCATACATATATCAAATATGAGGGCCAGGCATAGTGGTCCACCTTTAATCTACACCAAGGAGGCAGATAGATCCTTGAGTTCCAGGCCAGCTAGAGCTATACACTAAGACCCTGTCTCAAAAAAAAAAAAAAAGGCAAACATACAACAAAAACTAATCACTATCAAATGTGAAAAAGGAAAACAACATATCAGAAACATTTTTGCAGTCAATATTAAGCAAAGTTGATTTTTTTTGGCGGGGGGGCCTTTTGAGACAGGGTCTCCCTGTAGCCCCAGCTGTCCTGGAACTCACTATGTAGACCAGGCTGGCTTTGAACTCATACACATCCACCTGCCTCTTGCCCCCCAAGTGCTAGGATTAAAGGTGTGCACCATCATGCCCAGCTAAATTTTCAAAAATATTATTTTTATTTTATGTATATGTATCTATTGTCTGCATATATGTAAGTGTACCTATATCATGCAATGCCCAGAGTTCAGAAGAGGATGCTGGATCCCCTGGAACTGGAGTTACAGACAGTTGTTAGCTGCCATGTGGGTGCTGAAATTTGAACCTAAGTCTTCTGAAAGTACAGCCTGTGTTCTTAACAAGTGAGCCATTTCTCTAACCCACAATGCTGAATTTTTATTTTTTGTAAGAATGTCTGTAATCTACTTAATATAGGTCATTATTTTTTTAATTGGCCTTAAAATTTTCTCTGACTTTATTTTTATTTTGTGTGCATGTGCTTTTCCTGTGTGTATGTGACAACTATGTGCATGCAATTCTGTAACTGAAGCTACCGACAGTTATTAGCTGCCATGTGGGTGCTGGGAACCGAACCCAGCTCGTCTGTAAGAAGACTCAGTGCTCTTAACTGCCGAGCCATTTCTCCAGCCCCCTGGATTTTGTATTAAGAGATGGTTTTGCTATTGATGGCTTGGAACTCTTTAAAAAAATTTTTTTTTCTTTCCTTTATTTTTGTTTAAGTGTACCTATGTCATGCAATGCCCGAGTACAGAAGAGGGTGTTAAGATCCCCTGGAAATGGAATTACAGATAGTTGTTAGCTGCCATGTGGGTGCTGGGATTTGAACCCAGGTCTTCTGTAAGAACAACCAGTGCTCTTAACCACTGAGCCATTTCTCTAGCCCCCATGCTTAGAACTCTTTATATAGAACAGGCTGGCCTTGTGATCCTCCTGTCTCTGCCTCTCAGGTGCTAAGATTCTAGGCATCCACCACCGCACCTTGCTCCTTCATGTGCATACTCTTATTTCATATTATAAATGTAATAAAACATATAATTCATTTTAATATTGGATATCTGCCATGCATTAGCCATGCTGCTAAATCATAGTGATAAGATAGAATGGATCCCTTCTCTCATAGATAATTCAACAGGGAAGTCACAAAGTAAAAGGTGGAGAGGCTTATAACAGCCAAAATTTAATAATGTAAGTGAATATCTTCCAAATCTCAAAATTGGAAATTCTTTGTTTTTTTGAGACACGGTCTTCCTATATCCCCAGCTGGCCTGGAACCCACTCTGTAGACCAGGCTGGCCTTGAACTCACAGAGATCTACCTGTCTCTGCCTCCTGAGTACTAGGATTAAAAGCGTGCAACACCTGGCTCAAAGACTGTTCTTAGCCACCATGTGGGCACTGGGAATCAAACCCGGGTACTCTGCAAGAGCAGTTGGTGCTCTTAACTGCTGAGCCATCTCTCTAGCCCCTGTAAATTCTAATAACAAAGAGATAATTACAAATAATCTCTGCCAGATGGAAGCCAACTTGGTCTTTATACATAGTGAGTTCCAGGTCAAATGGAGGAACAGAGACCCTGTCTCAAAAACAAACCACCAAACCAACCAACCAAAAAGACGACAAAATAAATAATAAAGTGCTTTGTACAGAGTAGAAATAAAGTAGAAAAAGAAATAGTCTTCGTATAGGAGGACAGAAGACTGCAGTGATAAGAGTGACAAGGGCATAGTCAAAAGGAAAGAATAAGAGAACATGTTCCATTTCAGTTTGTCATAAACTAAGAAACAAAATCTTGGGGCTGGAAAGATGGCCTAGCAGTTAAGAGCGCTGACTGCTCTTGCAGAGGACCCGGGTTCGATCCTCAGCATCCACATGGTGGCTGAGAACCGTCTTTAACTCCAGTTCCAGGGGAATCTGACACCCTCTCCTGACCTCCGCAGCATTGCATGACACGGGTGCACAAACCTACATGCAGACAGTACATTTATACACATACAAAATAAATTTTTTAAAAATTTTTTTTATTAATTTTTTTTTATTTATTTCTGTATGTCTATGAATGTACTGTCTGCATGCAAGTCTGTGCACCCGTGTCGTGCAACGCCGCGGAGGTCAGAAGAGGGTCTCGGATTCCCCTGGAGCTGTAGTTCTCCTGGAATTGGAGCTTCAGACGGTTCTCAGCCGCCATGTGGGTGCTGGGGATCGAACCCGGGTCCTCTATAAGAGCAGTCGGTGCTCTTAACCGCTAGGCCATCTCTCCAGCCCCAAAATAAAATTTTTTTTAAAAAGAAACAAAATCTTGTCCTCATTTGTTTTAACAGCTCAAGCAACTTTTTTAGATAACACTTAATGAGTACCTGGAAATGACTTTTAATATTCTTTAATAAATTTTAATTTATGGTCTGTATCTTGCAAACTAGTCTTAAAAACAGTGGAAGTCGGCCTGTAAATCATTATAGCTACCAGCAACCCCTAATCAGCAGAAAAGAAATGAGTATGCATAGAATCAGAGTAAAAGAAAAACAAGAGGAAAGAATCAAACGACTACAATAACTCAAATAAGTTCCTTCCAACTCTGAAAATTACATCGATCATTAGTTTGCCTAGTTCCAGAAACTCTCACAATGTCTTTGCTCCCTGAGTTGGGAAATGACAATGACCTGATGAAGGAAAGTTCTTTACTCCTTAAAGAAAGATAACCTGGGAGAGTTAATACATTATTCAACCCATATTGCCTTTCCCTTTCCATTCTAAAAATCCTTTAGGGAAGATTTACTGCACACTGAATAAGAACATTGTTCGCTTGGACTTGGACCAACACTTTTTGGTTAAACTTTATTTTCAGTATCTACATAAGAGAAATAATTAAATATTTAAGCAAATTAGATATTATAGAAAGAACACTTTAGAATCATTTGATTTACAGAGAAATTAGAACCTCAAGAATATACATTTCTCAGATGGGTGTCGTGGTATATGCCTTTAATCCCAGGCAGAGGCAGGCAGATCTCTGCGTGTTCAAGGCCAGCCTGATCTACATAGTGAGTTCTTGTATAGCTCGGGCTACAGGAAGAGCCCATCTCAAAAGGACAAAAAAAGACAGGGGCTGGAGAGATGGCCTAGCGGTTAAGAGCGCTGACCGCTCTTGCAGAGGACCCGGGTTCGATCCCCAGCACCCCCATGGCGGCTGAGAACTGACTGTAACTCCAATTCCAGGAGAACTCCAGTTCCAGGGGAATCCAACACCTTCTTCTGACCTCCGCGGCATTGCACTACACGGGTGCACAAACCTACATGCAGACAGTACATTCATACACATACAGAAATAAATAAAATTTTAAAAAAAAGAACACATTTCTCCTCATTTCCCATTACTTTCTTCTGTGTATTTACAAGTCTGCCATGCAGTACTCATTAACACCCTATAAATTAATCCCATGTATCCCTTATAGTTCATGCCTCAAATACTGTTCCCACCATTTTTGTCTGTCTGGAGAAAATTATGTTTTGTCTAGTTCAGGCATTTCTTTTTTTAATTGAAGTTTTGCGCATTTCATATAACATTTCTCAATCAAGTCTAGACCCATTCCCCCTTCCTTGCCCTCCACCCCACCAGAGCTCATGCATTCTGCCATATATGTCTTGCATCTTTTTCTGTCTTTTCTAAATTTCTCGATGCAGAAATTTACTGTTTTGGACAGAAGTTTACTGTTTCAGTCAGTTCTTTGGCCCAGTCTTTTTTGCTATTATTCCTTCCAATTTACTGAAATCTTCACTGCTACTTTAAGAACAACTTCAGTAGTGGGGCTGGAGAGACAGGTCAGTGGTGAAGAGTGCTGGTTGTTCTTGCAGAGGACCTGGCTTTAGTTCCCAGCAACCACATGGCAGCTAACAACCATCTATAACTCCAGTTCCAGAAGACCCAACGCCCTCCCCTCTGACCTCCAAGGGAATTGAATGACACATGCAAGCAATACACTCATACACATAAAATAAAAGTGATAAAAAAAAATCAACAACTTCAGTAGCTTGCTGTGGTGGAACACAGCTGTCTTTAATCACAAGGCAGAGACAGGCAGGCAGGCAGGCAGGCAAATCTCTGTGTGATCAAGGCCAGCCTGATCTACATAGTGAGTTCCAGGCCATCAGGTGCAAAACACCCCAACTGCCTGTATGCTTGCTTCCAGTTTAGCATAAAATCCCTGCCTCACGAGAACATGTTTAATTCATACCTGAAATTTTTATAAATTTTAATGCTGAGCAGCTGTCACAATGTACAAACATTTTATGTGAAATAATGGGTTTTCTTATACAGGGTATAGAGGTGGCAGGAACCAAACATTTCCTTTATTATGAATACCATTTTACTGACAGCTAAAAAGTTTTTATTTTATTTTTTTGATTTTATTATGTGTATGAATGTACTGTCTGCATGTAGGTCTGTGCACCCGTGTCGTGCAATGCCGCGGAGGTCAGAAGTGGGCGTCAGATTCCCCTGGAGCTGGAGTTAAAGACAGTTCTCAGCCGCCATGTGGGTGCTAGGGATCGAACCCGGGTCCTCTGCAAGAGCAGTTTGCGGTCCTAACCGCTAGGCCATCTCTCCAGCCCTAAAAAGTAGTTTTAACTGTTTCATTACCTACCTGATTAACAGATATTCGTTTGGGGGGTCTTCCTCTTCGTCTGTTAGCAGGACTGAAGATAAATGTGGGTGGATCATCAGGGAAGAAATAAGAAAAATCTTGCTCTGGTATGTTATATGTTGAAAGAGATGAGGCCTTAATTTAAAAGATATAATAACAGCTTATTAGTGGACCTTATACAGTATGTCCAAATATGTCATGACCACTATTAAAGCTGTTAAATACAAAGTAAGAAACATCAGACTTTCCCGTGCCATTGTGTAGTGGAATACATTTTAGTTAATTTACCTGATCGTTTTCTACATTCAATTATTTATCAGAAAGATTCCAGAAAGAAAACTGCAATTCAAGGTTATCATAAAATGGATATGATAGCACATAGCTATAACCCCAGCACTTGGAAAGCAGAGCCAGGAGGATCAGGAGGTCAAGGTGATCCCTGGCTGTATAGCAAGTTTAAGGCCAGCCTGAGCTACATGAGACCCAGCCTAGAACAAAACAACACAATCTTGTCATAAAATATCAACAATGTTTCTACAGATTCTTGAATTCTAGAACTATTTCAATATATAATTACCTGCGTTTTTTAGACTTATTTTAAATTGTGTGTGTGTGTGTGTGTGTGTGTGTGTGTGTGTGTGTGTATACATATGTCCTTATGGTACCCTTATAACTGGTGCAGTGAACTGCTGGGAACCAAACTCAGGTTCCCTACAAAAGCAGTATGCACCTCTTAATCACCAAGCCATCTCTCCATCCCTTGTTTTGTTTTTGACTAATTTATTTCATTTCATGTATATGTCCATGCATATAGATCCACATATTAGAAAGCTACAGTTATCTCACTATACAGCTTAACTTTTTCCCAAGTTTTTCACTTGTTCACATCTGTCTTGGCTGGTTGTCATATAAAAAATAAATACAAATTAAAAAAGCTATTAACTGAGCCACCTAATAAATCTTAAAATGGAACTAGAAGATATTATGTTAAGTGAAGTATCACAGTCCCAGAAAAACAAATGATGAATGGTATCCCTCATGTGTGGATGATAGTACCAAGTACCTAGTCATAAGGCAAACTAAGCAACGTTAATGTTATATTCCTCGTGATCTGAAAACAACTATGCTCTTATATTGTGAATCCCTTGACAGGTTCTAGAATTAACCTACCATTTATTTTCAGACTTAGCCAGTTTTGATATATGGGTGGAGGGTATGTATGCACAAAATCAAAAGAATGAGGAAAAAACTAGTTTGTTATGAAAAAAATTCTTAAAATAGTATTTAATTCAACAAAAATACTTTGAAATTGCAGTATGGTACAAAAATACTTTGAAACTGGCTCCCCAGATAAAATGAGAAATAACATTTTAACAATGCTACAACTTTGGAACACTACCCATTTGCTATTTTTATTTCTTCCCAATAAATAATTTAACTATGTTTCTTTTTACCTTAATTTTAATGACTCCATCTTGTGGTTCACAGTGTTGCTTCAGAAAAAGTTTTAGTTTATCACGAGAAAATAGGTGTTTTCTCCGGCTGAGGTTGGGAAGAAGAGAGTAACATAAGTATACAAGTTTACCAAAACTCCATAATCTGTGTAAATTTAAAACCTGGATTTGAAAGTATAGGAAAGGATTTACATACTGGAGGATATTCCATCCTCCAACAGTATTTATGTAGAAACCATTAGAAACTCTATAGATGCAAGAATACCAAAAGGCCAACTTGAGTGGATCTATTAAAAAATAGCATATATAATAAATATATCATTGAGAAGTCAGCCCAGTGTGATGGTTCACTCCTTAATCCTAGCATTCTGAAGCACAGGCTGACGGGAGTGAGTCCTCAAAAGACAGGAAATAACAGAAAATTATCAACAAATTTTTTTTTGAACAGGTCTTTCTGCAGCCCCAGAGTGGTCTGGTCCTCAAGATGTTGCCTGACTCTATCTCGCCCGAGGATGCTATGATAGAGAAAACATTTTTTTTTATTTTTTTTTTTTTAAAAGTTTTTTAAATAAAAACAAACAAAAACGAAAAAAAAAAGGACTAAAATGTATATCCTTTCTGATGGAATGTGTTTTACTTAAATTCAATGTATTTCTTTCAAGAAAAGTTGAAAGGTTATGAGTTTAAAAACCATATGCATTTTAAAGCAATGTCTCTCCTCAAAAATCAATACTCAAAAAAAAATGTTCTTGCCAGGCATTGTGGCACACGTCTTTAATCCTAGCACTTGGGAGGCAGAGGCAAACGGATCTCTGTGAGTTCAAGGCCAGCCTGGTCTACAAGCAAGTTCCAGGACAGCTGGAGCTACAGGGAGATCCTGTCTAAAAAAAAAAAGACAAAAAAAATCAATATTCTTTTCATAGATTTAAAGGTTCTTTGCTACACTGTTAAGTCCCAGGACGACATAGCAGTTGACAAAAGAAGGTAATAATTACTTGTTGACAACTGATCAAATAACTAATTTTTTTTTTACCCTTTTTTTCTTTGGTATTTCTGAGACAGGGTCTCCCTTTTAGTACCAGGTGTCCTGGAGCTCGCTCTGTAGACCAAGCTGGCCTTGAACCCACAGAGATCCACCTACCTCTGTCTCCCCAGTGCTGGGATTAAAGGCGTGTGCTGCCACGCCCGGAAAATAACTAATTCTTGAAGTTTGCATTATCTGAGATGGTACTAGCCATATATGGATTTTCTTTTTATAAAGAAATAAAATTAAAAGTTCTTGGCCTGGGTGTGGTGGTATACACCTTTAATCCCAGCATTTGGGAGGCAGAGGTAGGCAGATCTCTGTGGTTCCAGGTCAGAAAGTGACTAGGACATCAATAGCCTGGGAAATAACAATGCAGATGAAATATATCCACTTTCCATGACTATTGGCTATCATGGAGAGTACTCATGGTATTTTCATTAACACAGAAAATCTGACTTGTTACTACTACTGTAGTGTAACAAGTCTTTATTACATGAATATTAACACCTTCCATTAAACAAATAGTGCTATCTTTTGATGCTAAAAAAGAACTGTAAGTTATTTAACTGGTTTATTATCAAGCATAGCTTTCTCACTTTATCTTTTTTTTTTTTTTTGTATTTTTGAGACAGGTTTTCCCTTTAAGGCCCAGCTGCCCTGGAGCTTACTCTTTAGACCAGGCTGGCCTTGCACTCACAGAGATCCGCCTGCCTCTGCCTCCCAAGTGCTAGGATTAAAGGCATGCGCCACAACGCCTGGCTACTTACTATTTACATTATTTAATAAAGAAGAATATGAACAAAAAAACGAAGTGAGCTAATAAATCTGTAATCAAAGTCTAGTAGAATTATAATCAATTATTGTTAAACTGGGAATACATTTCAATAAACAATAAAATGTATATACCTAGCATGCTCTAGCAGGCATGCCCATTGTTTTTTTTGACAGGATCTCACTACATAGCCCTGGCTAGACTGCAGCTCCCTCTGTAGACCAGGCTGACCTGGAACTCACAGAGATTCTGTTGCCTCTGCCTGCTTAATGCTGGGATTAGAAGTGCGCATCTCTCCCATCCAAGTACTAACCAGGCCTGACCCTGCTTAGTTTCTGAGATCGGGCGCGTTCAGGGTGGTATGGCCTTAGACATCACCACACCCAGCTACATCCAACCTCTTGACACTGCAACACTACATTTATATCTACAAAGTTCAACCTTGAGAATCTCATAATTAAGTTACCAGATACTTTTCTATCATCTGTCTGTCTATCTATCTATCTATCTATCTATCTATCTATCTATCTATCTATCTATCTAATCTATGTACAGGTTCATTTATCTATCTATCTATCTATCTATCTATCTATCTATCTATCTATCTATCTATCTATCTATCTATCTATCTATCTATCTACAGGTTCTCCCTGTAGCCACAGCTGAATTGGAACTCACTGAGATAAACCTGCCTCTGACTCCTTAGTGCTGGGATCAAAGGTATTCGCCATTGCAGTTGGCTAAATAAACAGTTTCTTTTTTTGGTCTTTTTGAGACAGGGTCTCCCTGTAGCTCCGGCTGTCCTGGAACTCACTGTGTAGAACAGGATGGCCTTATACTCACAGAGATCCACTTGCCTCTGCCTCCCAAGTGCTGTGATTAAAGGTGTGTGCCACCACACCCAGCAATAAACATTTTAAAACCACAAAAACCTTATATTTTAAGAAAGTTTGTGATTTTATGTTGGGATATATAAATAGCCATCCTGAGGTGCATGTGGCACACAGAACTCAGGCTGGACATACTTGCTGGAGATCTTAAATAATAGGCCCCACTAAACTCATGGTAAAGATTATTTGGGCTGGTAATATGGCTCAGCAAATGAAGGCACTTGCTGTCAAGTGAATTGTCTTCTGTCCTCCATATGTGCTCTGTAGTGTGTCAGCGTGCGCGCGCACACACACACACACACACTATTTGGGCTGGTAATATGGCTCAGCAAATGAAGGCACTTGCTGTCAAGTGAATTGTCTTCTGTCCTCCATATGTGCTCTGTAGTGTGTCAGCGTGCGCGCGCACACACACACACACACACACACACACACACACAAAATGTAAATTTTTTTAAAAGGTGGTATATCTGACCCAATATTTTTTTTTAATTTTATTTATTTATTTTCTATGTGTATGAATGTACTGTCTGCATGTAGGTCTGTGCACCCATGTTGTGCACTGCCGCGGAGGTCAGAAGAGGGCATTGGATTCCCCTGGAACTGGAGTTCTCCTGGAATTGGAGTTACAGACGATTCTCAGCCGCCATGTGGGTGCTGGGGATCGAACCTGGGTCCTCTGCAAGAGCAGTCGGTGCTCTCAACCACTAGGCCATCTCTCTAGCCCTTGACCCAAATTTTTTTAACACATGAAATGTCACTTTTCTGAGATTAACTGAGTAAGCATGGGGCAAATGGATGAGAACAAGTAAAACTTCTTTTACAATAATGATTTGCAAAACTGACTTCCAGATGACAAGCTGAGACCTCTTTTGATAATGTCAACTTGTTGCCAGATGAGTAAAAATCTAAGTAGAAAGGCAACAAGAGGGATTTTTCAAACTGTAGCTAGGTTTCCTGCAGCCAGTTTTTTGTGTTAAGTGCTCACTACTCCTCTTTCTGCAGATTGAAGACTTTCTGACTAGGACTTCAATAGTCCAGAAAATAACAACTGAGAGCCAGGCATGCTGGCGCACGCCTTTAATCCTAGCACTTGGGAGGCAGAGGCAGGCGGATCTTTGTGAGTTCAAGGCCAGCCTGGTACGTAGTGAGTTCCAGGACAGCCGGAGCTACAGGGAGACCCTGTCTCAAAAAGACCAAAAAAAGAACTGAAAAATGAAATTAAAAAGCTTTTACATAGTGAAGAAAACCATCAACAAAATGAAAAGGCAGCCTGTAGAATGGAAGAAGCTCTTTGCAAGCTTTCTATCTGACTCCTAGGGGATTAATATACACAATACAAAAAGAACTCAAAAGATTTAATCAAGCTGAGAAGGACTCACATCTGGACCTTAGTTTGATCCTGACACCCACATAAAAATCTGAGTGTGGTGGCATCTATTTGTAATCCCAATTCTGGGATGGCAGGGAAAGAAAGATCCCTGGAGGCTTGATGGGTAATCCACCTAGTTTAATCAGTGAGCTCCAGGTCCCTAAGAGACCCCCTGTCTGATAAAACAGGGGAGTGGGGTGGAGGGAGGGGAGAAGGCTCAGCAGGCAAAGGTGCCTGCTGCTAAGCCTGACGGCCTGAGTTAGATTCCTACAACCCACATGCTGGAGAGAACCCACTCCCATAAATTGTTTTTGACCTCCACATACACATACATGCATACACACACATACACAAGTATGTGCACATCTCCATATACACATCTGCACATACATACACACGTATATGGAGAACATGATGAAGCCTGTATACACTATTGGTGGGAATGTAAATTAGTGTAGTCACTATGAAAATCAGTATGGAGGTTCCTCAGAAACCCGAAAAAAGAACTACCATTGGATACAGCTATACAACTCCTAGCTGTATACTTGAAGGAATCTGAGCATATCACAGAGGTTTTTGGATATCCATGTTGACTGTAGTACAACTTAACAATAGTCAAGTTATATAACCAGCTTAGATGCCTAGCAACAGATGAAATGATTAAGAAAATGTGGTACAGGGCTGGAGAGATGGCCTAGCGGTTAAGAGCACTGACTGCTCTTGCAGAGGACCCGGGTTCGATCCCCAGCACCCACATGGCGGCTGAGAACCGTCTTTAACTCCAGTTCCAGGGGAATCCCAGACTGCCACTCTTCTGACTCCGTGGCATTGCCCACGACAACGGGTGCACAGCCTGCAATGCAGAATCAGGTACATTATAAGCATGCAGAATAAATAAAATTATAAGAAAAAAGAAGATGTGGTAAAAAATGAGGCATGAAGTATAATTCAGACTATAGTAGAATGAACCATGGTATTTGGGTGATAGAAAATGAATAGACCAAGAACATATTAAACGAACTGCTAAACTCAGACAAATATCAAAGGGTGTTGATCCTCAGCTTAGATGAGGAAGATAGAACCTTAAATGCAATGCTATGTTAGTGATATAGTTGGTGATTATGTGTAGGCAGAAGCGAGAAGGGACCTCTTTATTTTTATTTTTTTGATCTTTTCAAAAAGAACGGGTTCTACCTGTAGACACCCAGCTGTCTGGAAATCTACTGCTGTAGACCAAGGCCTGGCCTTGAACTCACTTACAAAGATCCGCGCCTCTGCCTTCTGAGTGCTAAGGGATTAAAAGGCTGCAACCACCACGCCAGCTTTTTTAAGAGAAAGCCAGTCTATCTTTATTATTCAGGGGGGGCGTTGAGGAAGAAGGGACCACATGGAAAGGCAGAGAGAGGTAATATGGACAAGCTATAAACACAAAGTACGATATTAAACGATATAATAAAATTTCACATATCTGAATACTCCTTAATTTATTATACAATGGATATTTGGTATATAAGTGCTTTATCTTAAATCTTTAAGCTTGGAGACTGGTAATTTAGCTAATCAAAACAAAGAGGCTCGAGCTTCGTATGTATTAATATCAAGCACGGTAAAAGATATACACTAAGACAATATTAATAACGAATCATTTATGTGCAATTATCCATATTGCCTAAATAAAAACTTCTATGGGGCTTTTTGGGCTGGGGGTGGTCTTTTTGAGAAGCCGGGTCTCCTGATAGCCTAATTAGCTAGAACTCGCAAAGATATGACCCATTGCCTTGGTTCCTAGTGCTGGGATTTAAGGCGTAGCAACCACTATGCCTGGGAATAAAACCTTCTTAGTCTTCTATCGAACAAGTCTAAGTTTTACCTTATTTGTGTGCTTTACAATAGCAGACTCATACTATTTCTTTTATGGGTTGACACCTTACTTGATAATGATGAGTCAATTAGCCATCTTTTTTCTTCCTAAAAAAAGAAGAGGAGAAAGAACCCAATTCGAGTTAATATATGTGAAGAGAATATGATCAAGGTCAAAGGAGGATGTATCCTAGAATCTGAGTTACGGACTGTTGTTAAACGTCTCACAGTTGGGTACGTGGGAACAAACCATGGTCCTTTGCAAAAGCAGTCTTAACCACAACGAGGTGCGCCTTCCAACTAGCCCTGTATAAACATAAATTTGGTTAAATCGCAAGTGTTTTAATCAATATGGGATCAAAAAATAGTTGCAAGCGCAAATCTTTGGAGCTTTACATGTTAAGTATTTTAATATTGTTATGCATATAACCTCTAATCCCCTAATAACCTTATCATAATATCTTTTAGGGCAGATAAGAAGCTAGAAATGAAAAAAACATAAAAAAAATCAATTATAATATTAAAAAAAGTAACGGAACATAAAATACAAAAAAAGATACNGTGGGTGCTGGGGATCAAACCCAGATCCTCTGCAAGAGCAGTCAGTGCTCTTAACCGCTAGGCCATCTCTCCAGCCCCAAAGGCAGTTCTTACTTTTTTTGTCTTTTCAAGACAGGGTCTCCCTGTAGCCCCAGCTGTCCTGGAACTCACTCTGTAGACCAGGCTGGCCTTGAACTCACAAAGATCCGCCTGCCTCTGCCTCCTGAGTGCTAGGATTAAAGGCGTGCACCACCACGCCCAGCTTTTTTAAGCAAAAAAGCAGTCTATTTTTTTTTCAGGAGGGGGACTCTTGAGGAAGAAGGGGACCAACTGGAAAGGCAAGAGAGGGTAATGGGACAAATATAACCAAAGTACATGATATAGATATATAAAAATTCCATAATGAAACTCCTTATTTTATACAATGGATATTTGGTAATAAAGTGCTTTATCTTAATTCTTTAGCTGGAAGACTGTAGATTTAGCTAATCTAAACAAGAGGCTCAGCTTCGTTGTATTATTCAAGCACATAAATATACACTAAGACAAATAATAGAATCAATATTTTGCAACATTATCCATTTGTCCTAAATAAAAACTTCTTGGGGCTTTTTGGGGTGGGGGTGTCTTTTTGAGACAGGGTCTCCCTGTAGCCCTAACTGGCCTAGAACTCGCAAAGATATGCATGCCTTTGTCTCCTGAGTCCTGGGATTTAAGGCGTGCACCACTATGCCTGGGAATAAAAACTTCTTAGACTTCTATAGAACAAATGCTAAGTTTTACCTTATTTGTGTTGCTTTAACAATAGCAGACTCATATATTTCTTTTTTAGTGGGTTGCACCTTATACTTGAATAATAATGGATCAATTGCATCTTTTTTCTTCCTAAAAAGAAGAGGAGAAAGAACCAATTCAGTTAATAATGTGAAAACATATGATCAAGGTCAAAGGAGGATGTCAGAATCCCTAGAACTGGAGTTACGGACTGTTGTTAACCACCATGTGGGTACTGGGAACTAAACCCAGGTCCTTTGCAAAAGCAGCTTAACCACTGAGCCACTTCCACTGCCCTGTATAATTAATTTTAGTTAAATCATTTTTAAATCATTCAATACATTTTCTTAGGATGAATAATATAGCTAAAAATTAATAAGCACTTAGTACTATTTAGGTTAGACAGGTTTTTTTGAGATAGCATCTCATATAGCCCAGGCTGTCCTTGACCCCATTATACAGCTGAGGATGACCCTGAGCTTACTATGTAGTTGAGGATAACCATTAACTCCTAATATTCCCGAATTTACCTCCCAAATGCTGTGGATTATAGGGATCTGCCACCATTCTCAATTTATGAGCTGTTCAGGATAAGACTTCAAGCATGCTAAATAAACATTCTATCAATTGAGCTATCTCGCCTATGTTTAAAAAAAATTATGGCTGGTGTGGTGGCGCACACCTTTAATCCTAGCACTCGGGAAGCAGAGGAAGGCAGATCTTTGTGAGTTCAAGGCCAGCCTGGTCTACAGAGTGAGTTCCAGGACAGCTGGGGCTACAGGGAGACCCTGTCTCGAAAAGACAAAAAAAAAAAAATTATGGAAAGGGTGTAGAGGAAAAGAAAGGGTGATGGCACAGTCTGTAATTCCAGTACTTAGAAAGTATAGGTGTGAAAAGCAGAATATCAATGTCATCTCAGCTTCATAGTGAGCTGCAGGTCAGCCTGGGCTACAAGAATCAATCTCTCTCTTCTCTCTGTCTCCTTCCCCCTTTCACACATATACGTCTTAGATTTGCTCTTAAACTTTCTTTTACATAGAGGCAAGCAAGGCTTGGTGGTACCTGTACTCCCAGCTACTCAGGACACTGAGGCAGAAAGATTGCACATTCAAGGCCTGTCTGAGCTAAAGACTGAGTTCAAGGCCAGTTTGGGTAACTTAAGTGAGGCCTGTCTCAAAATAAAAAAATAGTATGGAGATATAGCACAGTGGTACAATCAATACCTATCTAGCTTGAGCTAGGTTCAATGTTCATTACAATACATAAACATACACACACACACACACAACACACACACACACACACACACACGCGCGCGCGCGCGCGCGCGCGCACGCACATACACACTTACTTGGAAAACAGGTTACACATTTAGTCACTACTCCCACTAATTCCTCACCTTTTCTTTCCCTTAAAGGGATATTCATTCATTCACTAGTCACTCAATAGATAAAAGCCAGATACTACCTGTAATAATAAAGGTCAGTTGTCACCAAAACTGGAGTTGGGAGATATAAGCAAGCAAAACATATACAACAGGACAGGTGGTAAATGTTATAAAATGAACAGAGTGCAAGTTGGGAGAGTTATATACAGGGACTGAAACTTGACATATCAGCCAGACAAGCCTTTCAGAAAGTTAATATTTAAAGAGATGAGAGGAAAAAATGAAGAGTAACTATGAGAAAAATCTTAATGAGTTTTAATTAAGAAAAAAAGAACATATTAAGGACTAAGGTACAAGCATGCATATTTGGCATAAGAAGCAGAACCAATCAGAGGTAGTGATAGGGCCAGATTATAGGCCATCATTAAAGATTTTGGATTTTTTTTTCTTTTTTGAGACAAGGGTCTCCCTATAGCCCTAGCTGGCCCAAAACTTGCTATGTAGGCCAGGCTGGCCTTGAACTCACAAAGATCCACCTGTGTATGCTGGGATTAAAGGTGTGTGCCACCACGCCCAGCTTAAAGACATTCTTATCAGCCAAGTGGGTGCTGGGAATCGAACCCAGGTCCTCCTCAAGAGCAGTCAGCGCTCTTAACACCTGAACCATCTTTCTAGCCCTTGACTGGACTTTTCAATATGGATGAAATTATTTGCACCGTGTTAGCCAGTATTTTCCCTATAAGGAGTCTAATAAAAATGGACGTTAGTTTTTATTTGAAACAAAAAGAATTTATGTAGAGAGTATATCCTGTGAAACAGTATTTGAATTGTTATAACATTTGGGATTGTAAAAGTAACTGTGGACTCTTACTCTTTTTAGGGGCAGATGGGAAAGTTTTTCTTCATTTATTTATTTTGTGTGTGTGTGTGTGTGTGAATGTGTGTGTGTATGTGCTCCACCATGCCTGGTGAGAACCTGCCTTCTAAAACAATTCAAGCACTAATCCCAGCACTCCTTAGGTGGAGGCAGGAAGATCTCTGAGTTCAAGGCCAGCCTGGTCTACAGAAAGACTCTGTCTCAAAAAGATGGAAGAAAAAGAAAAGAGGCCAGGTGTAGTGGCACATGCCTTTAATCCCAGCACTTGAGAGGCAGAAGCAGGCAGATCTCTGTGAATTCAAGGCTAGCTTGGTTTACATAGGGAGCTTCAGGCCAGCTGAGACAAAAAAAAAAAAAGGGGGGGGGGGAGGGTTGGGGTGACCCTGTCTCAAAAAAAAACTAAACCAAAACAACAGCAACAAAAAACTTACCCATGTTGAAAAGAACTGCTTTGTGTTTCTGAATCATCACTATCACTGATGATAATAGTTTCTCCATCAATACTGCCAACATGGCCATTAGAAAAACCATTTTGATGTAATGGAGGGAGGACTTCCAAAATTCTGCATTGCAGCCTGAAAGAAAATAATTTTAAAATGTAATTCACTTGAAATTTTACAAGTCAGTATTTCAGAACATTTATTCATTTTATTCATTTTATTCAATGTCAGATGAATTATGTACCTATGCTGTAACAAGATTTTGAGAGAGGTACATCTGACTAACAGCACAAAAACTCAAGTTTCATTCATTAACCAAAAAAAGATCTATTTTTTTGAAGACTATGGCTAACTGAAAAAAAAACAATTTAATTAAAAATAAAGCCAGGTTAGCTGGGAGTGGTGGTGCACGCCTTTAATCCTAGCACTTGGGAGGCAGAGGCAGGTGGATCTTTGTGAGTTCAAGGCCAGCCTGGTCTACAGAGTGAGTTCCAGGACAGCTGAGACTACAGGGAGACCCTGTCTCGAAAAGACCAAAAAATAAAATAAAAAAATAAAGCCAGGCATGGTGGCCCATGCCTTTAATCTTAGCACTTGGGAGGCAGAGGCAAGCAGATCTCTGTGAGTTCAAGGCCAGCCTGGTCTACATAGCCAGTTCCAGGCTAGCTGAGACTAAAAGGGAGACCCTATCTCAAAAAGACAAATAAATAAATAAATAAATAAATAAATAAATAAATAAATAAATAAATAAAATCTGAAACATGTAACATAATCAAACATTAGATGCAATTAAAACAATGTAAAAAAATTTTAAATTTTAACTGGAGCCGGGCATGGTGACACATGCCTTTAATCCCAGCACTTGGGAGGCAGAGGCAGGCAGATCTCTGTGAGTTCAAGACAAGCCTGGTGTACAGAGAGAGTTCCCAGCCAGCTGGGAGTATAGGGAGACCCTGTCTCAGAAAGACCAAAAAAAATAAATAAATAAAAATAGGGGCTGGAGAGATGGCCTAGCGGTTAAGAGTGCCGACCACTCTTGCAGAGGACCTGGGTTCGATCCCCAGCACCCACATGGTGGCCGAGAACCGTCTGAAACTCCATTCCAGGAGAATTCCAGTTCCAGGGGAATCTGACACCCTCTTCTGACCTCTGTGGCATTGCACTACATGGGTTCACACACTTGCATGCAGACAGTACATTCGTACACATACAGAAATAATAAAATTTAAAAAAAATTAAAATTAAAATTAAAATTAAAAAAAAAGAACCATGAAAACAAAATTGGTGGTACAGAAAACAGAACAGCTATAGCTGGGCTGATCAGGTCACTGGCCTGTGCCGATATGGGTGCCTGCTTCCCGACCATAACTATTGCTATTCCAGTTCTCTAGTAGCTGAATCCTCCAGCCTTGCTGTGATTGTTATAGGAAAATCAGTATCTTTTTTTCTCCATGAAGATTTGTGAAACTGTTAATTCAACTTGACTGCTTCCCTAACTTTAACCTAAAGGGCTGGTTTGCTGTTCACTGTTGGATCACAGGCCAGGTAGTGTACTTAGCACATGACATGAGTGCTTACCTAATACTTATTTTTTTAATAAGTCTTAGTCTAGTGACGGATATGCAGCCATTACTCTGTCGTTTAAATATCTGTGCTCATTTGATAAAGGCCCCCAAATAGGATAGCTGAAACGTGCTTTTTGGTATATGCCACCTGATAGGATCACTGGATTCATTTCTCTATGATTCTGTCAAATAGTAATTTTAGGGGCTGGAGAAATGGCTTAGCAGTTAAGAGCACTAGTTGTTCTTATAGGACCAGGGTTCAGTTCCCAATATTCAATGGAGGCTAACGACTATCTGAAACTCTAGTTCCAGGGGGCCAGAGAAACGGTTCAGTGGTTAAGAACTCTGGCTGCTCTAGCAGAAGACCAAGGTTAAGTTCCCAACACTCACATGGTGGCTAACACCTCACTCTAATTCCGGTTCCAGGTGATCCAGTGGCCTCTTCTGACCTCTACAAGGATGACATGGATCCACTTACATACATGCAGGCAATATATTCATATAAATAAAACAAAATATTTTTAATTTTTTTTAAATTTTATTTCTGTATGTGTATGAATGTACTGTCTGCATGCAGGTTTGTGCACCCGTGTCGTGCAATGCCGCGGAGGTCAGAAGAGGGTGTCAGATTCCCCTGGAACTGGAGTTCTCCTGGAACTGGAGTTTCAGACAGTTCTTAGCCGCCATGTGGGTGCTGGGGATGGAACCCGGGTCCTCTGTAAGAGCGGTCGGTGCTCTTAACTGCTAGGCCATCTCTCCAGCCCCAAAATAAAATATTTTTTTTAAAGTTTTTTTTGTCTTTTTGAGACAGGGTCTCCCTGTAGCCCCAGCTGGCCTGGAATTCACTTTGTAAACCAGGCTGGCCTCAAACACACAGAGATAAGCCTGCCTCTGCCTCCCAAGTGCTGAGAGTGTGCTACCATGCCTGGCTTAATTACCTTTTTATTTAAAAAGTTAAAAAGGGGATATGGTATTTAATACCCAAAGATTTGTCATTTTTCTAGTTATCTTACTGCGGTTGGAGAAAATACTTTTATGATATTGTAACCCTTAATTTTAGGTATCAACTTGACAGGATTGATTAAAGGATGTCTTATAACTGGAAAAATCATTATTTCTGGATGTGTGTTTGTGAGAGTATTTCCAGTGGAATCGGTGGGGGGGAAGATTTGCCCTCAATCATGATAGACACACTCCAACTAACTTCTCTGCTTTATCCCCAATGAGTTAGAGAAATGGTGAATTCAGGGGCTGGAGAGATGGCCTGGCGGTTAAGAGCGCCGACCGCTCTTACAGAGGACCCGGGTTCGATCCCCAGCACCCACATGGCGGCTGAGAACCGTCTGAAACTCCAATTCCAGGAGAACTCCAGTTCCGGGGGATTCTGAGACCCTCTTCTGACCTCCGCGGCATTGCATGACACGGGTGCACAGACTTGCATGCAGACGGTACATTCATACACATACAGAAATAAAAAAATTTAAAAAAAATTAAAATTAAAATTAAAAAAAAAGAACCATGAAAACAAAATTGGTGGTACAGAAAACAGAACAGCTATAGCTGGGCTGATCAGGTCACTGGCCTGTGCCGATATGGGTGCCTGCTTCCCGACCATAACTATTGCTATTCCAGTTCTCTAGTAGCTGAATCCTCCAGCCTTGCTGTGATTGTTATAGGAAAATCAGTATCTTTTTTTCTCCATGAAGATTTGTGAAACTGTTAATTCAACTTGACTGCTTCCCTAACTTTAACCTAAAGGGCTGGTTTGCTGTTCACTGTTGGATCACAGGCCAGGTAGTGTACTTAGCACATGACATGAGTGCTTACCTAATACTTATTTTTTTAATAAGTCTTAGTCTAGTGACGGATATGCAGCCATTACTCTGTCGTTTAAATATCTGTGCTCATTCGATAAAGGCCCCCAAATAGGATAGCTGAAACGTGCTTTTTGGTATATGCCACCTGATAGGATCACTGGATTCATTTCTCTATGATTCTGTCAAATAGTAATTTTAGGGGCTGGAGAAATGGCTTAGCAGTTAAGAGCACTAGTTGTTCTTATAGGACCAGGGTTCAGTTCCCAATATTCAATGGAGGCTAACGACTATCTGAAACTCTAGTTCCAGGGGGCCAGAGAAACGGTTCAGTGGTTAAGAACTCTGGCTGCTCTAGCAGAAGACCAAGGTTAAGTTCCCAACACTCACATGGTGGCTAACACCTCACTCTAATTCCGGTTCCAGGTGATCCAGTGGCCTCTTCTGACCTCTACAAGGATGACATGGATCCACTTACATACATGCAGGCAATATATTCATATAAATAAAACAAAATATTTTTAATTTTTTTTAAATTTTATTTCTGTATGTGTATGAATGTACTGTCTGCATGCAGGTTTGTGCACCCGTGTCGTGCAATGCCGCGGAGGTCAGAAGAGGGTGTCGGATTCCCCTGGAACTGGAGTTCTCCTGGAATTGGAGTTTCAGACGGTTCTCAGCCGCCATGTGGGTGCTGGGGATGGAACCCGGGTCCTCTGCAAGAGCAGTCAGTGCTCTTAACCGCTGAGCCATCTCTCCAGCCCCAAGAGCCAATTCGCTTTACAAATCCTTTCTCTCCAACCCCTCCATGCCTTAAACACACATACAAATATATATTCAAATTTTCTGTCTGGAGAACTGGAATTGATACAGTTATCTGTATTTTTTAATCCAATGAGACTAAATTCTTAGCAACTTTACCATTAATATTTTTTATGAGCAGAGTCTCAATTATATAGTTGAGGCTATCAAACTTGATCATTCTGCTCTAGTCTCCACAGGGCTAGGATTACATGGAATGTCCCACTAAAGTGATATAGCAATTGCATTATTTTTTGAGACCAGGGTCTTCATGGTGTAGGTCTGGTTACCATGATGTTTTCAAAGTTCCTTTTTTTTCTCAATAAAAATTCTATTATATTGGATTTATACTACATTTTAATTATTTATCAATTGATGGGCATTTAAGTTGCTTCTACTTTTTAGCTATTGTGAACAATGCTGCTACATAGTTTTGTATGCAAGTATTTCTGTAGATACATTATTCTTGTTCTTTTATGCCATTTATTTGTGGGGGATGGGGGACAGTGTAGGAATGCCACAATATGAATTTGAAGGTCAGGAGAAAACTTGTGGGAGTTGTTCTTGTCCTTCTACCATGTGAGCTCCTGGAGTTGAGGACAGAAATAGCATTTTTAAAATCTGTGTGTGTTGTGGTATGCATGTTTTGCATGTGAGTGGGTATACCTGTGAATGAGCAAGTAAAAGTAGATTGACTTCAAAGCTGGAAGCTGGAGCCAGAGGGATTATGGAAAAAGGAGGTAACAATTTATCTTATGTAACTGGAAACTGACAAACTAGAAAAGGATTAAAGAATATTTTAATTGTAGTAAAATAACCTGAAATTGAGGCCCGTAACATTCAGATAGTGTATTCAAAGATGCCGGAATAGGATGGAAAGTATAGCTATGCAGTAGAGCACATGTCTAGCATGTGACAGGATAGGATGAAGAGTGTAGCTATGCAGTAGAGCACACGTCTAGCATGTGACAGGACAGGATGGAGGGTGTAGCTATGCAGTAGAGCACACGTCTAGCATGTGACAGGATAGGATGGAAGGTGTAGCTATGCAGTAGAGCACATGTCTAGCATGTGACAGGATAGGATGGAGAGTGTAGCTATGCACTACAGCACACATCTAGCATGTGACAGGACAGGATGGAGAGTGTAGCTATGCAGTAGAGCACACATCTAGCATGTGACAGGACAGGATGGAGAGTGTAGCTATGCAGTAGAGCACACGTCTAGCATGTGACAGGACAGGATGGAGGGTGTAGCTATGCAGTAGAGCACACATTTAGCATGTGACAGGACAGGATGGAGGGTGTAGCTATGCAGTAGAGCACACATTTAGCATGTGACAGGATAGGATGGAGGGTGTAGCTATGCAGTAGAGTACACGTCTAGCATGTGACAGGACAGGATGGAGGGTGTAGCTATGCAGTAGAGCACACGTCTAGCATGTGACAGGATAGGAATGGAGGGTGTAGCTATCCAGTAGAGCACACATCTAGCATGTGACAGGACAGGATGGAGGGTGTAGCTATGCAGTAGAGCACACATCTAGCATGTGACAGAAAAAGTTGGAGGGTGTAGCTATGCAGTAGAGCACATGTCTAGCATGTGACAGGATAGGATGGAGGGTATAGCCTGGTCTACAGAGTGAGTTCCAGTACAGCCACCATGCCTGGCACTAATAACAATTTTTCTAAACAGTTAATAGTTAAGAATGTAGTTGCTGGCCAAGTGGGCCATCCCTTTAATCTCTGAGCTCAGGAGGCAGAGGCAGATTTCTGTGAGATTAAAGCCAGCCTTGTCAACACAGTGAGTTTCAGCCTGCTAGAAGGAGACCCTGTCTCAAACAAACAAACAAACAAACAAACATCTTCCAGTGAGTCACCAAAGTGACAAACACAAAGGGAAAGAGGAGAGGGACCTGCTACATGTTCTCTAGGCCCTTTAGAAAACATGGTGCTGTTCCTTTGGCCACATATATTCGAATTTACAAGAAGGGTAATATTGTAGACATTAAGAGAATGGGTATTGTTCAAAAAGGAATGCCCTATAAATGTTACCATGGCAAAACTGGGAAAGTCTACAACATCACTCAGCATGCTGTTGACATTGTTGCTAACAAGCAAGTTAAGGGTGAGTTTCTTGCTGGGTGCAGTGGTGCACACCTTTAATCCTAGCACTTTGGAGGCAGAAGCAGGCAGATCTCTGTGAGTTCAAGGCCAGCCTGGTCTACAGAGCAAACTCCAGGCCAGCTGGGACTAAAGGAAGACCCCCATCTCAAAAATTCAAAAAAAAAAGAGGGTAAGATTCTTGCCAAGAGAATTAATGTGTGTACTGAGCATACTAAGCACTCTAAGAGCTGAGACAGCTTCCTGAAACGTAAGACAGAAAATGGCCAGAAAAAAAAAAAAAAAGGAAGCCAAAGAGAAAGGAACCTGGGTTCAGTTGAAGAGCCAGCCTGCCCCATCCAGAGAACCACTCTTTGAGAGAACTATCAGAAAGAAGCCTGAGCTGCCAGAACTTGTTCCCTATGAGTTTATGATTTATAATGTACAAGAATAAAAGACCTAGACATTAAAAAACAAACAAACAAACAAAACCCTATATATTGTAGGACTCCATTTATATGACTATCCAGAATAGGTAAAGAGATAAAATAAACAGATCAGGGGGTGCCAGGAAGTTGAAGGAGGGTATAAGGGGGATGGATAATGGTTGCTAATAAGCACAGGTTTCTTTTTAGGTGCTGAATCTGTTCTAAAACTGAATTGTGGTGATGTTTGTAAAACTATGAATATATTTTTAAAAAAATACTGAACTAGCCAGGCGTGGTGGCTCACACCTTTAATCCCAGCACTTGGGAGGCAGAGGCAGGTGGATCACTGTGAATTCAAGGCCAGCCTGGTCTACATAGTGAGTTCCAGGACAGCTGGGACTACAGAGAGACCCTTGTCTCAAAAAGACCAAACAAACAAACAAAACCTGAACTATACACACATTTTGAATAAATAGATTTTATGGTACATAAAATATATCACAAAATTACTATAAGAATCACAGGTAAATCAAGATATGTAGAAATACAAAGTTAATTTAAGAGAGAGCAAACACTCTGGTAGAGTAATATCCACCAAATCTCTACAACTCTTGTGCATTCCAGAGGAGATCTTACTAAGGATACCCTACCAATAAGCAAAATCTCTGTTCTCTGAGGAAAAAAGTGTTTTTAGAATACATACTACACTTGTTTTTGTTTTGTTTCATTTTTCTTTTTTTTTTTTTCTTTGCTCTTTTTTTGTAGACAGGGTCTCAGCACCAGCTGGCCTGGAATGTACCATGTAGATCAGGCTGACCTTGAACCAGGCAGAGATCTGCCTGCCTCTGCTTTCCCAGCACTGGGATTAAAGGCATGTGCCACCACACCAGGCTAGATACTACACTGGTTATATCTTTCATTTGGCTGCCTCATAAACAAGGGGTGTGTATGTGTGTGTGTGTGTGTGTGTGTGTGTGTCTGTACGCGTGCATGGTCAGCATCCAAAGGGCTGTCTATTCATTTGCCAGCCCTATTCTCTTAGGAATTTCATTTTTCCCATATACCCAACCTCTTCCACATGACTATTTGCTAAGTTTTCACAAAAACTTGCCAGAATTAGGTGATAGCAGATGAGTACCTCTTTTTCTGAGGTGATAGGCTTTTGTAAAATTTTAAATCATAGAATCTAGAAAATAAAAATTAGTTCTCTCACCACAGAAAAAGATACAAAATTATAAGCTTGGCATGGTGATTCCAGCGCCCGGGAAGCAGAGGCAAAGGCAGGAGGACTCTGTGACATCAAGTCCAGCCTGGCCTCCATAGCAAGTTCCAGGCCTTTAGATCCTGTCCAAAACGAAACAAAATTCTGGTGCTGTTGGCAAACATGGCCTCTACCAGAAAGAGGAAGCCAGACTGTAGTGGGAGAAGATAAGTTACATTTCAGGCAAAGAAGGAGAGGTGACAGAAGTATTAGAGACAATTAGTTCTCAACTCTATAGACTTAGCTAGAGAACAGAGCCAAACCATACTTCAAAAATGAATAAGGGGGCTGGAGAGATGGCCTAGCGGTTAAGAGCGCCGACCGCTCTTGCAGAGGACCCGGGTTCGATCCCCAGCACCCACATGGTGGCTGAGAACCGTCTGTAACTCCAATTCCAGGAGAACTCCAGTTCCAGGGGAATCTGACACCCTCTTCTGACCTCCGCGGCATTGCATGACACGGGTGCAGACTTGCATGCAGACAGTACATTCATACACATAAATAAATAAATAAATAAATAAATAAATAAATAAATAAATAAATAAATAAATAAATAGGGCCCATGAGATGACTCAGTAGTAGAAGCCTGATGGCCCAAGTTTAATACCTGGAACCCACATTATGTACCATGGCATACATGCCCTCTCCACTCCACATTTCTCTCTCTCTCTCTCTCCATCTCTGTCTTCTCTCTCTTTTAGGAGACTGGAGAGATGGCTTAGTAATTAAAAGTTTGAATACTACTCTTGCAGGGAACCTGAGTTTGGTTCCCAACAAAAGCTGAATGACTCACAATTGCCTGTAACTCCAGCTTAAAAATTTGGGGCTGGAGAGATGGCTCAGCAGTTAAGAGTGCCAACTGCTCTTCCAAAGGACCCGGGTTCGATTCCCAGCACCCACATGGCAGCTAAGAACTGTTTTTTTTTTTTTTTTTTTTTTGGTCTTTTCGAGACAGGGTTTCCCTGTAGCCCCAGCTGTCCTGGAACTCACTCTGTAGACCAGACTGGCCTAAATTCACAAAGATCCGCCTGCCTCTGCCTCCCAAGTGCTAGGATTAAAGGCGTGCGCCACCATGCCCAGCAGAACTGTCTTTAACTCCAGTTCCAGGGGAATCCAACACCCTCTTCTGACCTCTGCGGCATTGCACGACACAGGTGCACAAACCTGCATGCAGACAGTACATTCTTACACATAAAAAAATAAAATTAAAAAATAAAAAGTAAAAAAAATTGAAGAGAGAATATTTCCCAACTCACTCTATAAAGACCATGAGATAAGGGGCTGGAGAGATGGCCTAGCGGTTAAGAGCGCCGAAGAGCACTGACCGCTCTTACAAAGGACCCGGGTTCGATCCCCAGCACCCACATGGCGGCCGAGAACCATCTGAAACTCCAATTCCAGGAGAATTCCAGTTCCAGGGGAATCCGACACCCTCTTCTGACCCCTGCGGCATTGCACGACACGGGTGCACAAACCTGCATGCATACACATTCAGAACATACAGAACATATGAATGTGCATTCATACACATACAGAAATAAATAAAATTAAAAAAAATTTAAAGACCATGAGATACAGTAAATACATGAAAAATGCTTACAATTGAAAGAAAAAAATGTATTTTTAAAAATTAGTTTAGGTTTGAATAGGCATTTCTCCCAAGAAGATATGAATAGCAATGAACCCATAAAGAGATGCTCAGTTTATTAGTCATAAGTAAAACACAAAATCAAAACTACAAAGGGCTGGAGAGACGGCTCAGTGGTTAAGAGCACTGGCTGCTCTTGCAGAGGACCAGGTTCCATTTCCAACATCCAGATGACAGCTCACTGCCAGGTGTTAATTCTAGTCTCCACTGCCCTTTGTGGGCACTATGGGCACTGTACAACATAAGTACAGTTAAACACATGCAGGCAAAATACTCATATACAAAAATAAGTAAAAATTAAACACAAGGGAGTGGAGACATGGCTCAGCAGTTAAAAGCACTACCTGCACTTGAAGAGGATCTGGGTTTGGCACCCACATAGCAGCTAACAACTGTCTATAACTCCACTTCCAGGGGAATCTGATGCCTTCTTCTGACTCCTTGGGCACTGTACAACACAGGTACACTTACACGCATGCAGGCAATACACTCATACACCTAAAATAAAACATACACATACACACACACACACACACACACACACACACACACACACCACGGAACGGTCTGGAGAAATGGCTCAGCAGTTAAGAGTGCTCACTACTCTGGGGCTGGAGAGATGGCCGACTGCTCTTAGAGAGGACCGGGGTTCGATCCCCAGCACCCACATGGCGGCCGAAAACCGTCTGAAACTCCAATTCCAGGAGAACTCCATTTCCAGGGGAATCTGACACCCTCTTCTGACCTCCGCGGCATTGCACGACACGGGTGCACAGACCTGCATGCAGACAGTACATTCATACACATACATAAATAAATAAAATTAAATTAAAAAAAAGAGTGCTTACTACTCTTACAAAGGACCAGAGTTCAGTTTCAACATCCACATCACGTGGCTCACAAATAAATGCCTTTAACTCTAGCACCAGGGGATTCAAGTCTCTTCTTGTGGGCATTGGCACTCATGTACATATATCCACATATATCCACAGATACACACATCATATACACATAATTAAAAATAAAAAAATAAAAAACACAGAAACTAACAAATGTTGGTAAGGCTGTAAAAAAATTAGAACTGATGCAACTGCTGTGAAAAACAGCATTACCAATTTCTCCACAAGACGAACAGAATTAGCATATAACTCAGCAGCTCCTCTTTTGGATATACATACAAAAAAATTGATAACAAGAACTAAAACAAGAATCCAGAGAATAAGCTGGGCGTGGTGGCACACGCCTTTAATCCTAGCACTCGGGAGGCAGAGGCAGGCGGATCTTTGTGAGTTCNTGTTGTGTATTGTATAAGAAACCAGATTGGGGGCTGGAGAGATAGCCTAGTGGTTAAGAGTGCCGACCGCTGTTGCAGAGGACCCGGGTTCGATCCCCAGCACCCACATGGCGGTTAAGAACTATCTGTAACTCGAATTCCAGGAGAACTCCAGTTCCAGGGGAATCCGAGACCCTCTTCTGACCTTTGCAACATTGCACGGCATGGGTGCACAGATCTACATGCAGACAGTACATTCATACACATACAGAAATAAATAAAATTAAAAAAAAAAAAAGAAACCAGAGAATCAACCAAATGCATAAACAAAATGTAGATATATAAATCCAACAAAACATTTTGATATAGAAAAATGAAATTCTAAATAAATGCTACATTACAAAAGGACCCCAACACAATATCCAGTGCAAAAAGCCACAAAAGGACAAATATATGACCCTGATTATATGAAGTATCTAGAATAAGCAAATTCATAAAGACAGAAAGTAGAATAAAGGTTACCAGGGGCTGGAAGAAAAATAGAACGGGAAGTTATTGCCTAATGAGTACAGAGTTTCTATTTGGAATGATGAAAATGTTCTGGAATAGTGGCCATGGTTACACAACACTGTGAACGCCACTGACTTTTCACCATTTAAAAATGATCGAAATGGTAGCAATTTGCTTTTTAACACAATGAAAAAAAAACTTTTGTTGTCCTATCAGTAATGCTTAAGAAACTCAATGAACATACCCACACTGTTAGCAAACGGAAATGTCTAAAAATCTCAAGCTGACTTTTACAGTGGCTGAGAGAAATAAAGCAATTTCTTTTCTTGCTTTGTTTTGTTTTGTTTTGTTTTGTTTTTTTAAACTGGGCAAGGCAGCCTCCTAAAATAAAGCATTTCTAGAGCCAGTCATGGTGGCACATGACTTTAATCCCAGCACTCTGGAGGCAGAGGCAGGCAGATCTCTGTGGTCAAGGACGGCCTGAATTCAACTTTGTTATTTTGTTTTGGTTTTAGTTTCAAAGACAGGTTCTTGCTACTGGACCTACTTTGGGGAGTCAAATATATTCAGGAATCATATGACCCAGTCTTCTACAAGGAAATGAAGTTTTTCAGGGAACTTATAACCAGCTATAGTCTCCACTGGCAGAACCTAGGTGTGTGCCTTTTACTGATGATACTGGTGGTGTTAATAAAGAACAAAGGTGAGTTCACAGCCGGGCATGGTGGCGCTTGCCTTTAATCCAAGCACTCGGGAGGTAGAGGTGGGTGGATTTCTGTGAGTTCAAGGCCAGCCTGGTCTACAGAGCGAGTTCCAGGACAGCTGGTACTAAAAGGGAGACCCTGCCTCAAAAATAACAAAAAAAAAAGAAAGAAAAGGGAAAAAAAGGTGAGTTCACTTAACACTTAGGTACATTTGGAGTAGTCTTACAGTGCTCTTATAGTTCATCAGAGGGAATAGCCTAATCACAATAAGCCCCACAGAGCTACAAGAATTTAGGGGATTTTTTTTTTTTTTTGTCTTTTTGAGACAGGGTCTCCCTGTAGCCCCAGCTGTCCTGACTCTTTCTGTAGACCAGGCTGGTCTTGAACTCACAGAGATCTGCCTGCCTCTGGCTCCAGGGTGCTGGGACTAAAGGCGAACACCTTTATAAATTAACAGACTATTATCAATGTCATTAACTTTGTACAATACCCAAACCACAGGTACCATTCCTTCCCAAGTAAATCATGGCTAGGCCTCCCTGGTACTTGGCTAAATTTCAGTTATAAGATGTCAATACCCATAGATTTCCAAAGAAATTTAGTTCATGTTTTTCAAATCTACTTGTTACTATTCTTGGTTCGAGAGAATCCAAAGATTACTGAATTTTGAATTTAGAGAATCATGAAAGCTATTCTCTATTATTTGAGGATATAATGAAGGCTGATGATCTAAAGGTGGCCCTTATTATAAGAATTCATGTATGCCAAATAGATAGACAAATTTAAATGTATTTCTCCTATGAACTATCTCTGCAAGTTAGTTTTATTTTTTTTCCAAAAATTATTTATTATTTCTATTTTATGTGTATGAGTGTATTGTCTCCATGTATGTAAGTGTACCCATGTAGGGTAATGCCCAAGAAAAGGGTGTCAGATCCCCTGGAACTGGAGTTACAGATGTTGTTAGCTGCCTTGTGGGTGCTGGAAATCAAACACAGATCCTCTGCAAGAGAAGCCAGTACTCTTAACCATTGAGCAAACTTTCCAGCCCCTTGTTTTCTTTTTAGAAAAATTTTTATTTTTATTTTATCTGTAAGAGTGCATTTCCTGCATGTCAGTAAGTGCACCCATGACATTGAATGCCCACAGAGGTCAGAAAGGGCATGGGATCCCCTGGGACTAGAATTATGGTTGTTAGCTGCCATGTAAGTGCTGGAAATCAAACTTGGGTCCTTAAGAGCAGTCAGTGCTCTTAATTGCTGAGCCATTTCTTCAGTCCCACTCTGCAAATTATTTAATTACTAAAAATATATATGCCAATAAGATGCTTGAGAATTAGTACAATAATCTATTCATGTTTGAGTATTTAATCTCACAGTATTTTTTAGGAGGTATTCAACATAATTGGCTGAAAGAAAAAATGATTCAAGGCCCTATTCCAAAAAGTTTCCTCCCCTGAAGCACCTAATTTATTTGATAAATATCTAAAGCCATCCATCCCCTGATCTATGTGTTTATCACCCCTTCACTAGAATCTATGCCTCAAGTCCTGTCTTAGTTGCTAACTCCTTACCAATACCTATTGTTGATTGCAACAAACGATGCTCAATGAATTCTATAAAATTTAGCTGGCTAAGGCTAGATTCAAATTCAAGGTCAGCCTGGACTACACAGTGAGACCTTTAAAAGAAAATAAACAAAAAAGAAAAACAAGCTTGACATGAAAAGTTCTCGCCGGGCATGGTGGTGCACACCTTTAATCCTAGCACTTGGGAGGCAGAGGCAGGTGGATCTCTGTGAGTTCAAGGCCAGCCTGGTCTACAGAATGAGTTCCAGGACAGCCAGAGCTACAGGGAGACCCTGTCTCAAAAAAAAGACCAAAAAAAAGAAAAGTTCTCAAGTAACTAACCACACATGGAAATGATAAAATGTAAAATGCTAAGTAAAGCCCAATGTAAACAATAGTTGATAGACGTAATTGTACTCCTTTACTAATATTTTCACACTAACTTTTTCTTCCTAGATAGAAACATAGTAACTCTGATACTGAGCTTGAAAACTTATCTACCATGTGTGGACTTGGGTAAGTTTTAATCAACCACTGTATATGAGCTCCTTATATAAAAGAACAAGTATACATCCATTACATGACTACTATGACCATTTAACTAAATAAAAAAGCTTAGGAGAATATCTGTATATAGTTCTCTAAAGCTTACTGGTACTGGATGTAGCAGGTGTGCTGAGGCAGGAGGATCTTGAGTTGAAAGCTAGCCTGAGATACATAGCAAAGCCCTCTCTCAAAAAGGCAAGAGCTGGGGGCAGGTGGAATGGTTAGCAGCAGGCACTTGTGCAATCCTGACAACTTAAATCCCAGACACCCACATAAAGATGGAAAGGAATGAACCAACTCCACAAAGTTGTCCCTTGACCTCCACACACACACTGTGGTATGCAGGTAGCCCCCCTCACTCCAGTCCTACCACTGATCACATACACACACCATCACTACCACTAGTACCCCAAATGGTATTTTTAAAGGGCTGAGGATGTGGCTCCATGGTAAAGGATTTGCCTATCAATGTACATGGCCCTGTGTTCAATTCCTAACACTACAAAAATAACACTTTACTGGCATTATTATTGTTCTCCTAAAATGACATAACAAGCCTGACAACCTGAGTTCAATTCCTGGAACCCGCCATAGGAGAGAAAAGAAGAGACTGCTGAATGTAGTCCTCTGACCTCTACTTGCACACTGTGACAAGTACACGCCTTTAATCCCAGCACTGGGGAGGCAGAGGCAGGAGGATCTCTGTGAGTTCAAGTTTAGGGTGGTCTATATAGTTGAGTTCCAAGCCAGCTGAGACTACAGGGAGACACTGTCTCAAAAAGACCAAAAACAAAAAAGCACAAAAGCAAAAAAATAGATTCACCACAGTCAACACTTTCCCTTATCTCTATCAAAGTACAGGAGGTCTTCAATGTTTAATGGGTGCTTTATATGCAAGGCACTACAACTAAGCTCACACTAATCACTGTGGCAAGCCATTCTAATTCTTGAACCCATACCTCTCTAATACCTTTCCACATAAACTCTAGTTTGCAACCTAATTAGCTCTTGAGTTCTCACTGCAATTTGAACAATTAAAATTCAGAACCTTTGTTTACTTGTATAATTTATATTAGGTGGTCCCTTCTAGGAAACCTTTTTTAAAATATTGTTTAAATTTTATTTATTTATTTATTTATATGAATGTCTGCATGTAGGTCTCTGCACCCATGTTGTGCAATGCCTCGGAGGTCAGAAGAGGGCGTTGGATTCCCCTGGAACTGGAGTTAAAGACGATTCTCAGCTGCCATGTGGGTGCTGGGGATCGAACCCCAGTCCTCTACAAGAGCAGTAGGTGCTCTTAACCACTAGGCCTTCTCTCCAGCCCCTGGGAAGCCTTTTTTATACCTTAAAAATTCCTAAGTGTCGTCACAAAAATAAAGATGAAAAATTAATCTGATAGTCTAAATGTTTAATTAAAATAACCTATAAAGCTATGTTGTGCTGGGCGTGGTGGCACATGCCTTTAATCCTAGCACTTGGGAGGCAGAGGCAGGCGGATCTCTGTGAGTTCAAGGCCAGCCTAGGCTACAGAGTGAGTTCCAAGACAGCTGGGGCTACAGGGAGCCCCTGTCTCAAAAAGACAAAAAAAAAAAAAAAGCTATGTTGTAAACTGATGTTTCACACAGCAGTTCACCAAGTTGTTTTTGTTTTTGTTTTTGTTTTTTAATGTGTATGATGTACTGTCTGCATGTAGGTTTGTGCACCCATGTCATACAATGCCTCGGAGGTCAGAAGAGGGTCTCGGATTCCCCTGGAACTGGAGTTCTCCTGGAATTGGAGTTATAGACGGTTCTCAGCCGCCATGTGGGTGCTGGGGATCGAACCCGGGTCCTCTGCAAGAGCAGTCAGTGCTCTTAACCGCTAGGCTCTCTCTCCAGCCCCTCTCCGAGTTTTAAATTGATCAGACAAACTTATTGTCTTGATTGTTCAGAGGATTTTCAAATCACATTGGGAGTAATTTGTCTAATACTCTTGAGACAAAAGTCCAGCCTTGAAGTTTTTTATTTTTATTAAAAACTACTTTATTAGACATTTTCATGTGCCTCTAATCCCAGCTATTCAGGATGCTGAAAAGAATAGCATCATAAATTCAAGTACAAACTGGGTTAAAAAAGCAAGATCCCTTGGGGCCAAGTGTGGTGGCACAGGCCTTTAATCCCAGCGCTGGGGAAGCAGAGACTGGTGATCAGTGCACGACCAGGCTAGGACATGGCCAGTCCCAGGCCATCTGGGCCACAGGGAAACCCAGTCCAAACAAATACAAACAAACAAACAAACAAATAAATAAATAGAAATCAAGAGTAAAGACAGCTTGCTTGCTGTTCTCCTCTAGTTTGCTCTGGTCTTACGCCGTCCAGGACCCTCAACAGTGCCACCCACAAGGGTCCAGTCTTCCTACTTCCTATATCTCTTATCAAGACAACTCCTACATAGAAAAGACCACAGACTAATCTGATTTAGGTAATCACTCAATTAAGACTTCTTAGCTAATTCTTAGTTGTCTCAACCTGACAATAAAAACTAATCAGGGGCTGGAGAGATGGCCTAGCATTTAAGAGCACCGACCGATCTTACAGAGGATCCGGGTTCCATCCCCAGCACCCACATGGCGGCTGAGAACTGTCTGTAACTCCAATTCCAGGAGAACTCCAGTTCCAGGGAAATCTGACGCCCTCTTCTCACCTCTGCAGCATTGTACGACACGGGTGCACAGACCTACATGCAGACAATACATTCATACACAAAACAAAACAAAACAAAACAAAACAAAACAAAACAAAACACAAAACACAAAACAAAACAAACAAAACAAAACAAAATAAAATTAAAAAATTAAAAAAATAAAAAAATAAAAAAA
>VZQC01003677.1:1107122-1135427 GCA_009823505.1 Rhizomys pruinosus | reverse complement strand
CTTCTTCTCTCTTCTTCTCTTCTTTCTCATTCTAGTCTCTTTCGTCTCTTTAGATTCTCTTCGCGTATCGGCTGCTCTCTTATCTTCCTTTCCCTTCCCATAACCTCCTCCTCCCCCTTCCTCCCCTCCCCTCCTCTCCTCCCCTCCTCTCCTCTCTTCTCTCTCTCTCTCTCTCTCTCTCTCTCTCTGTCAGTTCCCCCCTGGTCCCTGCCCTCACCTCTCACCGAGATTTGGGAGGACTGGGCTCCGGTTTTCATGCTTATGAGTCAAGTACTTTATTAACTAAACTATCATCCCAGCCCTCTGCTTTATGAGAGGGTCTCATGTAGTCCAGGCTAACATCAAATTCACTATGTAGCTGAGAATAACCTTGAACTTCTGGTCCTCCGGTCTCCACCTGGTGCTGAGATTGCAGTCTACAAGTGAGTGTAGAGATTGTGACATACACCACCACATCTGATTTATGTGGGGCTTAGGATTGAACTCAGGACTTTGTGCATACTAGGTACCTGAATAAAGATGAGTGACAGGCTGGAAAGATGTCTCAGTAGTAGCACTTACTGTTCTTCCAGAGGGCCTAAATCCAGTTTTCAGCAAGCATGTTGGGTAACTCACAACTGCCTGTAATTCTAGCTTTAGGAAAATCTGTTGCCCTCTTCTGGTTTCTACAAGCACCCACACATACATATGTATACATATATGGCATACACACAGAGAGACACACACAGACACATATATCTGTACAAAAAAATAAAACTTTAAAAAATAATAAATTTGTGGAGCCAGCTGGTGCACACCTTAGTCCCAGCACTCAGGAGGCAGAGGGCAGGCAGATCTCTGTGAGTTCAAGGCCAGGCTGGTGTACATAGTGAGTTCCAGGACAGTTGGGGCTACAGGTAGCTGCCTCGAAAAGACCAAAAAAAAAATAAAAATAAAATAAAAATAATAAAATTATATGAAAGAAAAATGTAAATAAGTGTAGTATATAAAGCCTAGGTCTAGTTCTGTTACATGTATACTGAAACCCACAAAAATAATACAAGCATATTTAACTATTATTTAACAGAATAACATGGCAGATACCATTGGAGTTTTTTTTTACTTTTTCTTTTTTTGGCCTTTTTGAGACAGGGTCTCCCTATAGCCCCAGCTGGCCTGGAACTCACTATGTACACCAGCCTGGCCTTGAACTCACAGAGATCTGCCTGCCTCTGCCTCTCAAGCGCTGGGATTAAAGGCTTGTGCCATCACACCCAGCTGTGTTTTTTTACTCTTAAAAATTGGACCTTCCAGGGCTGAACAGATAAGATGGCTCAGCAGTTAAGAACACTGGTGGTTCTTCCAAAGCACTCAGGTTGGGTGCATATACATACATGTAAGCAAAACACTTATGTGAGATATATAAGAGTAAATAAATAAAAGATAATTTTAATGAACTTCCATATAATGGGGTTTATTTTATAATAAATTAAATAGAAAGATGGTTTATATGGCAAGATTAACCTCAAATATATTTTAAGTGAAAAAAGATAATGGAGAACAGTAATTACTATTATAGTTAAAGGGGGAAGGAATACAACTATGCATGTGTGTACAGATACATAGACATGTGCATTTACATATTTTTGGTAGCATATACATAAATTAGATTTGTAAAGAAATACAAGCAGGTAACACAGGATTATCTGTGGGTTAACAGTATAGCTAGTGGGCAGCAAAAGCAAAGATTTCCTTAGATCACCCTACTCACATTTCAAGTTTTGGGAGAAGGGCTTTTAGACAGCCTATAGCCTACACTGGCCTAGAACTCACAATCCTCCTGCCTCAGCTTTCCAAATGCTGGTATATAGGAATGCAGTACGCTAAATGGCTAAATTTTGATCTTTCAAGCACCTTTTGCTTATTGAGAAGAAAAAGTAAAGGTACTTTACCTTGTGCCATTGTTCCTAATGACTTCCACAGTTTCTTCAACAAAGTATCGGTCCTTGACATATGCAAAAATGTCATCACAAATTTCGTGCAAGCGTGAACGATGGGTAAGGTTGGTCAAGTATAAAACTGGAATAATTAGTGGTTCTGGAAAACTCTGAAGATTCTGTCTTGCTTTTTTTTCTGATTCAAGTGCTTCCTGATACGTCAGTCCAGGTCTACCCGTCACAGCACAACTCCACACAAGGCTGTTGCATAGAATGGTTCTTTCAAAAAAGTCACTGATTAAAAAATAAAGACAAAATCCCATTACCTATCATTTCATTTTTTTTTTTTTTTTTTTTTTTTTTTTTTTGGTCTTTTCAAACAAAAAAAAACGGGGTCCTTCCCTGTAAGCCTCAAGGTGGTCCTGGAACTCCTCGGTAACCGGCTTGCAGGCCTGGGCCCCTTGAACTCACAAAGAGTATTCCGCCTGCCCTTCGTGCCTTCCGTCCCGAAGTGCTAGGATTAAAGGCATGCCCCACCCACCATGCCCAGCCATTTCATAAGTTTTACAACAAAACTGATACCTTCATGAGCTTCTTCCCCCTTTCTTCCCCTGGGCCTTAAGGTAAAAATTTACATAGAACCCAATAGAATTGCCAAACAAGAAGAATTGTCTATTTCATCAAAAATTATATGATACAAAGAATTAAGAAGAGAGGGGCTGGAGAAACAGCTCAGGGTGTGAAGTGCTCACAGCTGCTCTTTTCAAAGACCCCAGGTTTTATTCCAGCAACCCCATGTGGAACTAACAACCATCTGTACTAACTCCAGTTCCAGGGATCTAATGCTTTTACTGACCCTCCTTGGGGAGAAAGGGAGGGGTGTGTGTGTTCAATAAATCCCAAGAACATGCCAAGAAAAGAAAGAAATAAAAAAGAAAGAAAGAAAGAAGAACTACCTACACGCCAGACCCCCACCGACGGCAGTCCTTGAAGGGGGTCGGTGAGTGAGGGATGGCTCTCTCCCTCTTCTCTTCTATCCATCCCTCCACGTCCCGCCACGCCATCTATCTCTCCTCAACATACACCACCAGTGCCCGCGGGCACTTCCTCCTCTCCCCACTCCCCTCCCCCCTTCCCCTTGCCCTTCCATTCCCTTCTCCTTTTCCCTTCCGAACCCCGTTCCATTCCAGCCTTTTCCCGTCCCCTTCTGAGGGGAAAGAGTGTCCATCCCACTTCCCTGCCCAAACCCCCACACAAAACCCGCCCCTTCCCCCCTCCCTGACCCCTTCCATCACCCCGCGCGCCGTCCAGGTAACACCGCAAAGGAACAAGTCAAAACGTCACAGGGTTGAAAAAGGGAACATTCACTAGCCCCCTTAACGTGACCCGGATTCACTTACCAAGGCCCCACGGCCCCCTTAACCCTTCCCCAATTTCCACCTTACCTTCCCCTTCCCTGCCCTGCCCAAATTCCACTTCGCCCGTCCTTCCCTTTCCCTCCGACTTCCTTCCCTCCTTTCGTCTCTCATGCTATATGAATTCTATGCCTTCCATTTACTGGTGGTAAAGTTTTCTTCATGATGGTAATTTCCTTTTCCATTCTTTCTACATAGTCTGTTGTAGTTTTCTTTTAAAATGAAAAAGAGATGTGGTCTATGGGGGGGGGGCCTTAGCGCGAGAAGGGGGCCATAGCCTTTGTATTAAACTAGCAACATGGGGAAAAGCAACTCGGGTCTGTATTACATATGCAGTCGTGATCTTTGTGAGTTACAGGCCACCTGGTCAACAGAGTGAGTTCCAGGACAAGCTGGGCTACAGGAAAAGACCCTGTCTCGATACAACAATAAGAAAACATTGAAATTAAAATAAAATAAAAATAATAAATAACAATAAAAAATAAAATAAATAAAATAAAATAAATGAGCGGATTGGTGATTTTTTTTTTTTAAAACTTTTTTAATCCTAGCCATTTGGGAGGGCAGAGGCAGGTGATCTCTGTGAATTCAATGCCAGACCTTGGTCTACGAGTGAGTTCCAGCCAGCTGGGCGGGACTACAGGGTAGCGTCTACTGGCTCTTGAAAAGCCAATAAATAAATAATAAATCAATAAATAAATAATGAAATAAATAAAAATAAATAAGAATAAAATAGGTGAGAATGAGATTTGTATAAAATATTTTAGTCCAGTCGTGGTGGTACAGGCCTTTAAATCTAACTAGTAAGCATGTGGATCTCTTTGCGTTCCAAGGGCCAAGCCTGGTCTATTATAGTGAGGTTCCAGGGCCAGCATGGGGCACGGGAGACCCTTGTCTCAAAAGATTTACAAAACATTAAAAAGGTTTCATGCCGGCGTGGGGGGTGCACGCCTTTTATCCTCAGCCACACTCAAGAGGAAAAGGCCAGGCGGATTTGTTTCTGTGAGTGCAAGGCTAAACTGGTTATAGTGGGACGAGGGGAGGAAGTTCCAACCAGCTGGACGTAGGGAGACCCTGTCTCAAAAGGCCCAAATGGAAAAAAAAGAAAAAAAAAAAAACAAAAGTTAATGCTAAAGTGGAGACGGGGAAGAATAAAAAAAGCTCACGAGTACAAACAAAACACACATACATATAAATATATAACCATAAAAATGTGGGCTTCATATACATACTAGGAACAGATGTTCCCTATGGAGAAAGCAAATGACTGGGAAGAAATGGAAAACTTTTGTATGCATGATTTTAAACATTTCTACATTGCTGAAATTTCTTTAAGCATGTACTCATGAATCATTTTACAATAAAGTATTTTCAAAGTATAAAAGATCAGAGTATGCAAAAAGTTAATAATGGCTACTCTAACTGGTAAAACACTGGTAAACTTGTGTCTGTAGAGTAAACATGTACTTTGATCTGCTTTTAATTATTTTCATAATTATAAAAGCAAAAAATGTTCATTTTTTTTTTTTTTTTTTTTTGGGGGACCCCTTCCGAAATCTCCTCCTTCGCGATCAATCTAAAAGTACTTAAGAGTTGGGCTGGAGAAATGGTCAGAGCAGGTAAGAAGAGCAATGAATCGCTCTTCTGGGAGTTTCAGTTTCCTCTCAACCACTTGTAACAAACCAAGCCCCTGGGGGTGCTGACGCTCTCTGTCCTTGCTTCCCAGCGGCGACGTTGCGTTAGGGCATTGCATAGGCAACATATGGATACATAATTTAAATAAATATCTAAAAGTTTAAGTATGTGCGCCTGTGTGGCCACACAACTTTAAAAATCTCTAGCTACGGTTGGGAGGCAGAGCCGGTTCTCTTGAGTTCAAGGCCACAGTCACAGGCTCTACCTAACATAGTTCCTAAGGCACAGCCAGACCCTGTCTCCAAAAATAAAAAGAAAAACAAAAAGGAATATATAACCGCATATCAGCGACAGGCAGTGTTTGTGGGACACGTGGGAACAGAGCAGGTTGGATCTCTCTGTAAAAATAATCCAGAGCCAGGCCCTGGTCACATAGCCAGTTCCAGTTTAGCTGGGCCTACAGGGAGAAAAAAAACTGTCTCAAAAGAAGCAACAAAATCAGTATTAAGTAAGGTATACTTTTATTAAGGGGCATGATATCTAGAAACTAATAATCAGATAGAAGATCACCGCGGAACAATTCAAGAGCAAAGATCTCCTGCCCAACTTACATAATTATAGAACAAAATAAACTGAAAAATGTATAATCCCAAAGCCACAACTACAGAAAATGAAATAACAACTCAAAGATTTTAAAGTAGTCCAAGATATGTGCACAAGATTAAGTATGCTTTAAATTAATGAACCCTTACTCTTATGTCGCATTTTATATAGGGCTCCTTTGATAAACATGGTCAGGAAGAGAGCTTCCTAAAAATCTGCAGATTAAACCAAAGCTGTATAAAAGAGCATAGTGGGTGTGGGCTTAGATGGTCACAGTTAAGAGCAATACTAGGATTACTCTTACCAAGAGGACTGTGTTTGATTCCAGCACCCACTATGGTGGCTCTAAAACCATCTTTAACCAGCGGTGGTGGCGCCAACGCCGTTTGAGCCTTAAGCCAGCATTGGGAAGGCAAGAAGCCAGCGGATCTCTGTGAGTTCAAGTGCCAGCCTGGTCACATAGTGAGTTACCAGGCCAGCTGGTGGCTTAAGGAGAACTGTCCTCAAAAAAAAAAAAAAAAAAAAAAAAAAAAAAAAAGAAAGGAGCATAATGGGTTTTCAAAATAGAGACTAAAATAGACAAGAGGAAATGACAAAGGTTGTACACTAATATTATAGGACATAAAGTCTTCCTTTAACAATAATGGATATGAAATATCAATTCTAAATGAAAGTCATACTTTCATATTTTTAGTCGCTTGCCTTAAAAAGGATTCTTTACAAGGGCTAGAGAGAGGGCTCAGTGGTTAAGAGCAACCTATACTCGTTAGCTACTGACTGAGATGGAGACCCTGGTTCAATTCCGAGCACCACATGGCGGCTAAGAACTGTCTTTAAGCCAGGGTGTGCGTGGTGCATGGCCTTTAATCAAAGCCGTATGCATTCTGGAGGAAGAGACGGCGGATCTCTGTGAGTTCAAGGCCAGCCTGGTCTTCAAATGTGATTCTCTGGCCATATGGGGCTCAGGGCCTGTCTCAACCAAAAACACCAAAATTAAAATAAAATAAAATAAAAGGATTCTTTACAATATCTTCTTTTCTGCCTAGATCGGATCGGTCCTCGTCTCTCTGCACTTTTTAAATTTTTTTTATTTTGTTATTTTATGTATGAGTTTACTTATACCCAGCATGTAGGTAGGGTGGTGCAGCCCATGTGGTGGAGGGGCAATTGCCTCTGGAGGTCAGAAGTGGGTGTTGTGTCCGGATTCCACCTGGAACTGGGAGTTCAAAGATGGTTCTTAGCTGCCATGTGTGTGCTGGGAATCGAACCCAGATCCTCTGCAAGAGCATATCGGTGGGTGCTTTAAACCCTGGGGCCTTCTGCTCTCCAGCGCCCTGGCACTGTTTTATTATTCAGTAGCCCAATTCAGACGTGATCTCCTGTTTGGGCGCTTCCCCAATTCCTCAGCAGTCACCAGAACCCTCGCCGAAGTCACCGTTCAATTTCTAGATCCCATTTGCTGGGTTTCATGAGACATATGCAGCTAATACTATTTTTTGTAGATATTCTTTTTGACCTAGGGAGAAACATTTTCTTCAGCAATCTTCAAAGACTCTCCCCAAAATTAGAGTCAACAAATGTAGTCACTGGATAGCCCACACTTATTTTTGTGCATCCTAGACAGGGAAAGTACATAAATTAATGGGAGAAAAGGAAATGTCTGAATACTAGCTTTAACATTTGGGGGGGGTTAAGTTACATAATTTCTCAGAACTTGGTTCCCCTTCTATAAAATGGGTATGTTCCATGAAGTTTATATAAAACCTTAAATGAGATAATTCTTAACAAAGGCCCATGTCATAATGGGCATTTCAATAAGTAGTATTCAATTTCTTGTTCAAGGACCATATGCACAGAGATCCTAAGATTGACCACCACTATTAGTACAGAAACAGTATCAGTAAGAACACATTAAAAAGACCTTACACGGATAGGTCAAAAAAAGAAAAGGTTCAGCATTGGGAAAGGGAGTAGGATGAAGCAGAATTAATTATCTTAAATACCTGAAGAATTTCTTCTGGGTAGCTCCTCTGAGGACAAGCATAGGACCAAAAAAGAAATTTTAAGAAGACAAACCTTAAATCTAAACAGAATGGACAAGGGCAAACAGCAACAAGATATATTCAAGGTTTCTAGAGTGGTATTTTATATTGTGTTTTATATTAATATTAGTTATTACTTCTGTGTTGGGGGTGGGGAATGAGTATGTACAAAGTGTGACAGCTCCTGTGTGGAGTTCTTCTACTATAGATGCCTGAGCTCAACCTCAGGTCCTCAAAATTGCATGTCAAGTGCTTTTAAGCATGAGGCATTTTGCTGGCCCAATTTTCACTATATTTGGGTGACTAACCCCAGGTTAGCAATAAGTACCTAAAATCCAAATTGTTGGCAAAGAAAACTAAAGGTGTGCAAACTCCTTTGAAATATGATATTGATTTTCTAAGACATGGGAGTCCAATTTCACTATCCCTTAAATCTAGGCTGGCCTTGTGATTTGTTTTCATCAATATAACAGACATGACATTGAGACTTCAAAACCCTCTCCTTCTTGAAATGCTGAAACACCCCAGGACTCCTCTTAAAATGAGAAAAGCCATCCCAGCAGAGGCCAACTCTTAATCTCAGCCTCCAGCTTGACAGTTAAGTGACTGAGCTAGAGGACACCAAAGAACAGTCAACAAGTAAGACTGTGATTTTGAGCCTCTATGTTTGGGGATAGCTCTTTGTACTTTACTGATACACATATTTTCCCTGAAGAAAGAGTTACTACATACTAGCGATGAAACATGGGTAGCCTGACTAAACAGAGGAAAGATAAAGCTTGGAAAAAAATGACTTAGGCTCTCTGCTCTAAGGAAAAAGGACGTCTTGGCCTCAATAATCAAGGATGGCAAGGCAAAACATTTTTAAAAAGGAACTAAACAGACCTTATTATCGAGACATTAGCTTGGACAATTATCCACATTCCCTTGAAAACCACATGCCTTTAATACATAGATTTAATATATTCATGATCTATCTGCAGTTATGCAGAACTATTCAGTGAAAAAAAAGCCTTTTATCCTAATATAATGTGGATAAAAAAGCTTGTAATCTCAAGCACTCCAGAGGCAAAAGCATCTCAAGTTCCTGGACAGCTAGGCAAGACACTGTCATCTGTAAACAAACAATATTTATTTACGTATTTTTACGATTTCAGGCTCTTATGTAACTCGAACTAAGCAGGCTGGCGCTGAACTCAAGAGATTCCATCTGCGTCTACATCTACAGGTCTTATTATGTAACCATGTTAACCGTAGCGAAGCCTGGAACTCAAAGAGATCCACCACCTGGCTCTACATTGGGAGCAATGAGATTAAAGGTCTCCCTGTATCCCTAACTGGCCTGAAACTCAATAAGTAGACCAGGAGGCTTAACTAGTCTGAACCCTCACAAGAGAAGATCCACCTCCACCTGCCCCCTGCCCCTGCCGCCCCTGCCCCTATCCACCTGGCGCATGCCCCCTCGCACCTGCACTGCCCCTGCCGCTCCGGCCCCTGCCTCTGGGAGTGCTGGGATTAAAGGCATGTGCATTCTCCTAGTTTTTTGATGGACACCTCTACAAACTTTGGAACAGAAAAACTCTTCATAAGTACCAAGTGATAGTAAACATAAAAATAGCTTAAACCCTAGTGCCTTAACAATACGAATTAAAATTCCAGCGCTATCAATGGCTAAATAGGTGATTCCAATCACAATCTTGGAGTTCATCTGTATCCCAACTAATTTCCCCATTTATGAAAGTACTGAATTAACAAGTAGAAGCTGATGACCAATGAAAACAATATAGTACAGCTAGTTAAATCTTTTTCACCAGAAAGCCAGGCTGAAATACAATCTGGACTACCTACTGGCTGAGGTAGAAGAGATTCTTAAATTGTACAGATTCAATCAAAGATGGTAATATAATTCCAAATGGCTAAAAAGAAATTACATAGTTAAATTAACTAATAAAACAAAAATAATGTTAAAAAAAAACAATCTATAATTTCATTTCAGACTCAGTTGTCCCATTTTTAATGACCCACAGACAAAAATAAAAGCTGTAAGCCAATCAAAATTAGAGCATAAATCTTTACCTGATTTAAAAGACTAAATTATGTACTTTAACTTGTATATTTACCTATAGCTAATATTAGGCTAAATGTGTATTAGTTTTTCTGTCCCTTCTTTTGCTTCTGGAAAAGGGCAAACAAGAGTTAGCAGTTTAGTTAAGAAAGAAAAGAAGCAGGTTTTTAGAGTTAAGAAACTGTAGTTAAAACAAACTAAATAAAGGACTTTATATTACATAATCATTGCTGATCCATCTTGGCCATAGTTTGTCTTAACTTGGGATCTTGGAGAAAATGTGAGACAACAGAGCAATAACAGGAATCAGTATACCAGATAAAAGGGGGGAGGGGGATGAATGAATATGTGTATATACATGCACACACACAAAAAAAAAAAGGGGGGAGGGGGATGATGACTCTGGCCTAGAAAGACAGAGGGAGTGGCCTGCAACAGCAGAGACAGAAAACTACTTAACAATGAAAAAGTTTCAGAAAACTACTGCTCTGTAAGTTAGAGGTGTGCTGGGAAGTGGGCAAGACTGAAGTTGTAGGAAGCCTCTTTGAGACTAAGAGAGAAATTCGTTAAAAATTAAAATAAAATTAAAAACAAAGAAAAAAACCCTAAGTACTTAAGTGAGCATAGAAAAATATTTAGACAAATAGCAATTTTTTTAAAAGCATACGTAAAAACCTTAAAAAGAAGGAAATTCTTCACAGCAAACAAACTGAACACAAACCAGTAGGAATTTAAGGTATGAGTAAAAATAAAGGCTTTCCTTTCCTTTAGTTTTCCCAGACCCATCTAAGGCCAGCCCTGAACTGGATGTTTGGGGAAAGAGGTCTTTGTTACCATTTAAGTTAAGAAAAGAGAAAATAATTCAAAATTTAACTGCACAACGAAGAAGTGGCATCCTCTCCGATTTTATTAACAACATACTATTTACAGCAAATTCAAAAATAAAATCAGAAACATAGGTATGTTTAGGGTAAATACCAAAATATCTCTAGTAGCAAAACCAATAAATCTCTCTTAAACTAAAAAAAAAAACTCAACTGCTTGTATGGGTCCAAAAACTCAGCACTGGGGAGAAAAAAAAAAAAAAAGTGGTTGCTTTTTCTTAAAACCAATTTATTGTTTGTAATGGTGTAATGTCAGAAGAACCCAAACCCACAAAGCATACAGTTTTTTCTTATTTATTCATATGGAAGAAGAGACAAGTTTTTGGAATGCCAAAAAGCTTTATTTCAGTAGTTCGATTTCCTCCATGGTAGAATAAAGTCATCTCAAAATCTCAAAAACCAAAAATACAACTACAGGGTTTATAATATTTTTAATGCACAAAGGATGAAAGACACATTTACCCTCTGCACAGAGGGCAGCCTCTGCTGTTGTTTGGGTTGGGCCATTGTTAATTTTTTAAAAAAGTCCAGAAGAGCAGGGTTTTAACTTTTGTAGCCCAGATGACCTGGAACTCCAGGCCCCTGGAACTTGCAATCCTCTCCTCGGCCTTTTGAGTGCTGGTAGAAGAGCCTCTTAAAGACTGCTTAATAAACAAAGGAGAGAAAGTTTGAGATTTAAGCTTATGTTACATTTTACTAAAAATATTTGGTGGGCACTCCTGCTCTTTAAATTCAATAAAAAACCAGAATGTGGTACTAAGGAGTTTACTTTAAAAAACTTTTAAACTTTAAAAAAAAGAATAAAAAATATGAAAATAAAAGACAATCAACTTTGTAGTTACGTAACTCAAATCCACTTAAGAAGTTACAAGGGTGAACTCAATATTTAAGTAACAAAACAAGTCTATACAGGAGTCCAGGGAGATGTGCGCTCCTACTTTAAAATACTGTTTGATGATGAAAAGTATAGCTACTTTTCTCAGATAACCACGTTTTACAACATTGGTAAACCCTACCCTTTCCTGAGACCCCATGGACCGGGAAGGTAAATCTTACTTAAAACACTCAAGGAATGGCTTTTCTTTCTCTATCTCACACCACTTCACCACTTTTTCTAATCTCACCACTCTCACCACTCACGCTTTCTCACACCACTCCTTTCTCAGACAGGTGCAGAGTAGGCCTACTTGATCCCCTCCCTGGATCAAGCCCCCTACTCAGAAATCCTCCTACATGCAATATATTTAGTTTTTATTAACAAACGGTTTCTAATCCACGAAGAGATTCTGGGTGGAGGATAAAGGACAAGAAAAAGGGAAGGATCAGGCTTTTCCAGTGACTGATCAACTCAGGTTCTCACTTGGACATCTGGTTAAATAAAAATCGCTCAAACACACCCCACGGCTTCCTGTCACAGTACTAGAGGGTCCCTCTAGAAGAGACAACTGAAAAGGTTGGAGGTTGAAAATTACCAATACACACACAGGCAAGCAGCTTCATTCCCTTATCAAAAACGTAGCAAGCAGTGGCCACATGTTCCCAGAGGCAGGAGGCGGGGGGGCCACAAGATGCGGGAGGGGGGGGGGGATAAAGAAGCGACAGACGGAGACTGGAGTTGAAAACTTGTTCTTAACCTCTCCAACCCCCAGCGCAGCGCTCGAGCTCCTGCATCAAGTGAAGAGGGGCGCCGGGACATGCTGTCTGGCCCACATCCTCTTGTTCCTCTGTGTCCCTTTTCCCCACGCTGGGCTCCCACTTCTTTTCTCCGGTCATGGAGGGTGGGGAGTTCCCCTTGCCCCCCGGAGACCGGAGTTAGTCACCCCAGAAGAGGCGGTGACAGAGCGCGGCTCATGTCGCTCATTTCCAAGGCCTAATGCCGCGCGGGACCCGAGGCCACCGGCGGGAGAACCCAGCCCAATGCCCTCGGNGGAAATGGAAAAGGAAAGGCATAAAAAAAAAAAGGAACAAGAAGGAAACAAAGGAAAGGAATAAAAGGAAAGGGAAAAAAGGAGAAAGGAAAACGGAGGGGGGAAAGGAGGAGTGGGAGAAAAAAAAGGAAAACGGAATAAAAAAGTAAAGGAAACGGAAAGGAAGGCAAAGGAACAGGAAAGTGAAGGAAATACAGGAAAAGGGGAAAACGTAAGGAAAGGAATAGGACAGGAGGGGAAAGGGTTTAAAGAAGGAAGGACCCGGGTGGTAAAAGAGCTAGGATATCTGATTTCATGCCTTCTGTCATAAATGTTGACCTGAAATTTCTTAATGAGTATTTCTTTTCTAAAAGTCTGTGTAGTTTCTTTTAAAATGAAAGAGATGGCTGGGCCTGTAGCGCACGCCTTTTCATCCTAGCACTTGGGAGGCAGAGGCAGGCGGATCTTTGTGAGTTCAGGCCAGCCGGTCAACAGAGTGGGTTCCAGGACAGCTGGGGCTTTACAGGGAGACCCGTCTTCTGAAAAAAAAAACAATAAATAAATAAATAAAATAAATTAAATACATAAAACATAATAAAATAAAATAATAAAATAAATAAATATGAGCCGGGAGAGGTGGTTGATGCCTTTATCCTATGCACTTTGCGGAGGCAGGGGCAGGTTGGATCTCTGTGAATTCAAGGACCAGGCATGGTCTACAGAGTGCGTTCAGGCCAGCTGGGGACTACAGGGAGCACCCTGTCTTGAAAAGACCAATACATAAACAATAAATAAATAAATAAATAAATAAATAAATAAATAAATAAATAAATAAAATGAAAGATGTATAAAATATTTTAGCCAGTCGTGGTGGTACAGGCCTTTAATCCTAGAAGCAGGTGGATCTCTTTGAGTTCAAGGGCAGCCTGGTCTATATAGTGAGTTCCAGGCCAGCTGGGGCTACAGGGAGACCCTGTCTCAAAAAGATTTAAAAAAACATTAAAAAGGTTTCATGCCGGGCGTGGGGGTGCACGCCTTTAATCCTAGCACTCAAGAGGAAAAGGCAGGCGGATTTCTGTGAGTGCAAGGCTAGCCTGGTCTACATAGTGAGCTCCAATCCAGCTGGGACTAAAGGGAGACCCTGTCTCAAAAAGACCAAATGGAAAAAAAAGAAAAAAAAAAAAAAAAGGTTTCAAAGGGAGACTGGGTAAGAAAAACCCTCACCGAGTACACAAGCCCACATACATAAATTATAACCATAAAAATGTGTGGCTTCATATACATACTATGAACAGATGTTCCCTATGGAGAAAGCAAATGACTGGGAAGAAATGGAAAACTTTTGTATGCATGATTTTAAACATTTCTACATTGCTGAAATTTCTTTAAGCATGTACTCATGAATCATTTTACAATAAAGTATTTTCAAAGTATAAAAGATCAGAGTATGCAAAAAGTTAATAATGGCTACTCTAACTGGTAAAACACTGGTAAACTTGTGTCTGTAGAGTAAAAATGTACTTTGATCTGCTTTTCAATAATTATATAAGCAAAAAAGTCATTCTTTTTTCATTTTTTTCCCCTTCCTGAAATCTCTCCTTCTCTGATCAATCTAAAAGTACTTAAGTTGGGCTGGAGAAAGGTCAGCAGGTAAGAAGAGCATGCAATCGCTCTTCTGGGAGTTCAGTTCCTCTCAACCACTTGTAACACCAGCCCCTGGGGGTCTGACTCCTCTGCTTCCTCAGGCACATGTGCTTACATGCATATGGCAACATATATACATAATTTAAAATAAAAATTCTAAAAGTTTAAGTATGGCTGAGCATGGTGGCACACACTTTTAATCCTAGCATTTGGGAGGCAGAGGCAGGTGGTTCTCTGAGTTCAAGGCCACCCTGGTCTACATAGCATTCTAGGACAGCCAGACCCTGTCTCAAAAATACAAAAGGAAAAACAAAAAGGAATTAACGCATATCAGGCCAGGTGTTTGGGACACTTGGGAAGCAGAAGCAGGTGGATCTCTGTAAAATCCAGGCCAGCCTGGTCTACATAGCCAGTTCCAAGCTAGCTGAGGCTACAGAAAAACTGTCTCAAAAGAACAACAAAAATCAGTTAAGTAAAGTATACTTTACTTAAGGGCTGAAACTATACTAATCAGATAGAAGATCCCGCACAATTCAAGAGCAAAGATCTCTGCCCACTTACATAATTATAGAACTAAAAAATGTATCCACACACTAAAAATGAATACAACTCCTAAAATTTAAAGTAGTCCAAGATATGCAAAAGATTAAGTATGCTTTAAAATTAATGAACCCTTACTCTGCATTTTATATAGTGCTCCCTTTGATAAACATGTCAGGAAGAGCAGATTCCTAAAATCTGCAGATTAAACAAAGCTGATAAAAGAGCAGTAGTGGGGGCTGGTTAGATGGCTCAGCAGTTAAGAGCATGGATTACTCTTACAGAGGACCTGGGTTCGATTCCTTGCACCCACATGGTGGCTAAGAACCATCTTTAAGCCAGGCGTGGTGGCGCACGCCTTTGAGCCTAGCACTTGGGAGGCAGAAGCAGGCGGATCTCTGTGAGTTCAAGGCCAGCCTGGTCTACATAGTGAGTTCCAGGCCAGCTGGGGCTATAAGGAGACTGTCTCAAAAAAAAAAAAGAGCAATAATGGTTTTCAAAATCAGAGACTAAAATAGACAAGAGGAAATGACAAAGGTTGTACACTAATATTATAGGACATAAAGTCTTCCTTTAACAATAATGGATATGAAATATCAATTCTAAATGAAAGTCATACTTTCATATTTTTATCCTTGCTTAAAAAGGATTCTTTACAGGGCTAGAGAGAGGGCTCAGTGGTTAAGAGCACCTACTGTTCTTGCAGAGGACCTGGTTCAATTCCCAGCACCCACATGGCGGCTAAGAACTGTCTTTAAGCCAGGTGTGGTGGTGCATGCCTTTAATCCCAGCATTCTGGAGGCAGAGACAGGCGGATCTCTGTGAGTTCAAGGCCAGCTTGGTCTACAGGGCTAGTTCCAGGACAGATGGGGCTATAGGGAGACCCTGTCTCAAAAAACACCAAAATAAAATAAAATAAAATAAAAGGATTCTTTACAATATCTTCTGCCTAGAATCTCTGTTCCTCTCTCTCTGCACTGTTTTATTTTTTTTATTTTTTTATTTTAGTGTATGAGTGTACTACCAGCATGTAGGTAGGTGCACCCATGTGGTGCAATGCTCTGGAGGTCAGAAGTGGGTGTCGGATTCCCCTGGAACTGGAGTTAAAGATGGTTCTTAGCTGCCATGTGGGTGCTGGGAATCGAACCCAGATCCTCTGCAAGAGCATTCGGTGCTCTTAACCCCTGGGCCATCTCTCCAGCCCCTGCACTGTTTTATTATTCAGGACCCAATTCAGACGTGATCTCCTGTTTGGGCGCTTCCCCAATTCCTCAGCAGTCACCAGCTCTCTATTCTAGGATCCCATTTTGCTGGTTTCATGAGACATATGCAGCTAATACTATTATGTTGTAGATATTCATTTCTTACTAGGGAGACAAATTTTCTCAGCATCTTCAAAGACTCTCCAAAATTAGAGTCAACAAATGTAGTCACTGGATAGCCCACACTTATTTTTGTGCATCCTAGACAGGGAAAGTACATAAATTAATGGGAGAAAAGGAAATGTCTGAATACTAGCTTTAACATTTGGGGGGGTTAAGTTACATAATTTCTCAGAACTTGGTTCCCCTTCTATAAAATGGGTATGTTCCATGAAGTTTATATAAAACTTAAATGAGATAATTCTAAGCAAATGCCCATAGTATATATGCATTCAATAAGTAGTATCAATTCTCATTGTTCAAGGACCATATGCACAGAGATCCTAAGATGACCACCACTATAGTACAGAAACAGTATCAGAAGAACACATTAAAAAGACTTACAGGATAGTCAAAAAAAGAGAAAGTTCAGCATTGGGAAAGGGAGTAGGATGAAGCAGAATTAATTATCTTAAATACCTGAAGAATTTCTTCTGGGTAGCTCCTTGAGGACAAGCATAGGACCAAAAGAAATTTTAAGAAGAAACACCTTAAATCTTACAGATAGGACAAGGGCAAACAAGCAACAAGATATATTCAAAGGTTTCTAGAGTGATTTTATTGTGTTTTTATATTTATTATTATTACTCTGTGTTGGGGGTGGGGAATGAGTATGTACAAAGTGTGACAGCTCCTGTGTGGAGTTCTTCTACTATAGATGCCTGAGCTCAACCTCAGGTCCTCAAAATTGCATGTCAAGTGCTTTTAAGCACTGAGGCATTTTGCTGGCCCAATTTTCACTATATTTGGGTGACTAACCCCAGGTTAGCAATAAGTACCTAAAATCCAAATTGTTGGCAAAGAAAACTAAAGGTGTGCAAACTCCTTTGAAATATGATATTGATTTTCTAAGACATGGGAGTCCAATTTCACTATCCCTTAAATCTAGGCTGGCCTTGTGATTTGTTTTCATCAATATAACAGACATGACATTGAGACTTCAAAACCCTCTCCTTCTTGAAATGCTGAAACACCCCAGGACTCCTCTTAAAATGAGAAAAGCCATCCCAGCAGAGGCCAACTCTTAATCTCAGCCTCCAGCTTGACAGTTAAGTGACTGAGCTAGAGGACACCAAAGAACAGTCAACAAGTAAGACTGTGATTTTGAGCCTCTATGTTTGGGGATAGCTCTTTGTACTTTACTGATACACATATTTTCCCTGAAGAAAGTTACTACATACTACGATGAAACATGGGTAGCCTACTAAACAGAGGAAAGATAAAGCTGAAAAAAATACTTAGGCTCTCTGCTCTAAGGAAAAAGGACGTCTTGGCCTCAATAATCAAGGATGCAAGGCAAACATTTTTAAAAAGGAACTAAACAGACCTAATTAGAAGACATTAGCTTGGACAATTATCCACATTCCCTTGAAAACCACATGCCTTTAATACATAGATTTAATATATTCTGTCATCAGTGTCAGAACTAGTCAGTGAAAAAAGCATTTTATCCTAATATAAACTGATGGCATATGCTTGTAATCTCAGCACTCAAGAGGCAAAAGCATCTCAAGTTCCTGGACAGCTAGGCAAGACACTGTCATCTGTAAACAAACAATATTTATTTACGTATTTACAGGCTCTTATGTAACTCTAGCTGGCCTGGAACTCAAAGAGATCCATCTGCTTCTACATCTACAGGGTCTTATTATGTAACCGTAGCTAGCCTGGAACTCAAAGAGATCCACCTGGCTCTACATTGGGAGCAATGAGATTAAAGGTCTCCCTGTAGCCCTAACTGGCCAGGAACTCACTGTGTAGACCAGGCTAGTCTTGAACTCACAGAGATCCACCTGCCCCTGCCCCTGCCCCTGCCCCTGCCTCTGGGAGTGCTGGGATTAAAGGCATGTGCATTCTCCTAGTTTTTTGATGGACACCTCTACAAACTTTGGAACAGAAAAACTCTTCATAAGTACCAAGTGATAGTAAACATAAAAATAGCTTAAACCCTAGTGCCTTAACAATACGAATTAAAATTCCAGCGCTATCAATGGCTAAATAGGTGATTCCAATCACAATCTTGGAGTTCATCTGTATCCCAACTAATTTCCCCATTTATGAAAGTACTGAATTAACAAGTAGAAGCTGATGACCAATGAAAACAATATAGTACAGCTAGTTAAATCTTTTTCACCAGAAAGCCAGGCTGAAATACAATCTGGACTACCTACTGGCTGAGGTAGAAGAGATTCTTAAATTGTACAGATTCAATCAAAGATGGTAATATAATTCCAAATGGCTAAAAAGAAAATTTACGATAGTAAATTACTAAATAAAACAAAATAATTTTAAAACAAATCTATAATTTCATTTCAGACTCAGTTGTCCCATTTTTAATGACCCACAGACAAAAATAAAAGCTGTAAGCCAATCAAAATTAGAGCATAAATCTTTACCTGATTTAAAAGACTAAATTATGTACTTTAACTTGTATATTTACCTATAGCTAATATGCTATTTTTAATTAGTTTTCTTTGCTTCTGGAAAGGTTAAACAAGAGTTAGCAGTTAGTTAAGAAGCAGTTAGTTAAGAAACATGTAGTTAAAACAAACTAAATAAAGGACTTTATATTACATAATCATTGCTGATCCATCTTGGCCATAGTTTGTCTTAACTTGGGATCTTGGAGAAAATGTGAGACAACAGAGCAATAACAGGAATCAGTATACCAGATAAAAGGGGGGAGGGGGATGATGACTCTGGCCTAGAAAGACAGAGGGAGTGGCCTGCAACAGCAGAGACAGAAAACTACTTAACAATGAAAAAGTTTCAGAAAACTACTGCTCTGTAAGTTAGAGGTGTGCTGGGAAGTGGGCAAGACTGAAGTTGTAGGAAGCCTCTTTGAGACTAAGAGAGAAATTCGTTAAATTAAAAACAAAGCAAAAAACCCTAAGTACTTAAGTGAGCATAGAAAAATATTTAGACAAATAGCAATTTTTTTAAAAGCATACTTAAAAGGAAATCTTCAAACAAATTTACACAAACCAGTAGGTAATTTAAGGTATGAGTAAAATGGCTTTCCTTTAGTTTCCCAGACCATCATATGCCAGCCACTGACTGGATGTTTGGAAAGATGTCTTTGTTACCATTTAAGAGAAAGAGAAAATAATTCAAAATTTAACACAACTAAGTGGCAGTCTCCTATTTTACAGCCAATTCAAAAATCATAAACATGGTATGTTTAGGGTAAATGACCAAATATCTCTAGTAGCAAACCAGTAATCTCTCTTAAACTGCTTGTAATGTCCAAAAACTCAGCACTGGGGAGAAAAAAAAAAGTGGTTTCTTAAACCAATTTATTTTTTAATGTTTTAATGTCATAAGACCACAAAGCATACAGTTTCTTACGTTCATGGAAGAGAGACAAGTTTGGAATGCCAAAAATCTTTATTTCAGTAGTTCAGATTTCTCCATGGTTAGAATAATTCATCTCAAAAACCAAAATACATACAGGGTTTAATTCACAAAGGATGAAAGACACATTTACCCTCTGCACAGAGGGCAGCCTCTGCTGTTGTTTGGGTTGGGCCATTGTTAATTTTTTAAAGTCAGGGTTTTACTTTGTAACCCAGACTGACCTGGAATCTCCAGGCCGGCCTTGAACTTGCAATCCTCTCCTCGGCCTTTTGAGTGCTGGTAGAAGAGCCTCTTAAAGACTGCTTATATCAAAGGAGAGAAGAGTTTGAGATTTAAGCTTATTTACTAAAATTTGGCACTCTTAAATTCAATAAAAAAACCAGAATTGTTACTAAGGATTTTACTTTAAACTTTAAAAGAATAAAAAAATATGAAAATAAGACAATCAACTTTGTAGTTACGTAACTCAAATCCACTTAAGAAGTTACAAGGGTGAACTCAATATTTAAGTAACAAAACAAGTCTATACAGGAGTCCAGGGAGATGTGCGCTCCTACTTTAAAGTACTGTTTGATGAAAAGTACTATCTACTTCTCTAGATAACACGTTTACATTGTAACCCTTTCTGAGACCCTGACGCGGGGAAGGTAAATCTTAAACACTCAAAGGAATTGGCTTTTCTAATCTCACCACTCCTTTCTCAGACAGGTGCAGAGTAGGCCTACTTGATCCCCTCCCTGGATCAAGCCCCCTACTCAGAAATCCTCCTACATGCAATATATTTAGTTTTTATTAACAAACGGTTTCTAATCCACGAAGAGATTCTGGGTGGAGGATAAAGGACAAGAAAAAGGGAAGGATCAGGCTTTTCCAGTGACTGATCAATTCAGGTTCTCACTTGGACATCTGGTTAAATAAAAATCGCTCAAACACACCCCACGGCTTCCTGTCACAGTACTAGAGGGTCTCTAGGATAGACAACTGAAAATGTGGAGGTTGAAATTACAGCAGCAGCAGCTTCAGTTCTTATCAAAACAATAGCAGTGGCACATGTCAGGCGGCCCACATGCGGGAGGGGGGGGATAAAGAAGCGACAGACGGAGGCTGGAGTTGAACTTGTCTTAACCTCTCCAACTCCCAGCGCAGCGCTCGAGGCTGCATCAAAGTGAAGAGGGGGCGCCGGGACCCTGCTGTCTGCCCACTCCTCTTCCCCACGCTGGGCTCCACTTCTTCCTCCGGTCTGGAGGGTGGGGGGAGTTCCCCGGGGACCGGAGTTAGTCACCCCAGAAGAGGCGGTGACAGAGCGCGGCTCATGTCGCTCATTTCCAAGGCCTAATGCCGCGCGGGACCCGAGGCCACCGGCGGGAGAACCCAGCCCAATGCCCTCGGCTGGCCTCGCCCTGCTAGGCGGACCAGCACGGTGCCCTCCCGCAGCGCCAGCCTCCACTCCGTCCGCACCTTACCCCAGGCAGCCCCCTAGTCAGTACCCACTCCGGACCCGGGAAGCCGAGCCCGGGCCTGCCGCTTCTTGCCCTCGGGGTCAGGGATTCCCTCTCCCGGCTGCGGGACGCCGGCCGCGCGCAGCTGACCGGGGCGGGGATCCCCTCCACTGCCGGGCGGGGATCCCGGAACTGGCCGCCGAGCGCGTGTGGCCGCGGCGGGGAGGGGAGGGGAGGGGCGAGGCGGGGAGTTTCCGCCCGCTGGGCGGCCGCCGCGGCTCCGAGAGCTCCCGGACTAGGTCCCGGGCGCAGCACGGCCGCCCGGGGCGATCCACGGGGGGCCGGGGGAGGGAGGGCAGGCGGGGCAGCCCGCGGCCACCCGTCACTTTGGAGTCGCCCCGCCGCCAGCCCGGGGCGAGGAGAGACAGACAAAAGGGAGCGGGGGCGGCCGTCCCCGCTCCCCCTCGCGCCACAGCCGGCCCTTACTCGTAGTGGCGGAAGATCTCGTTGGTGACTTTGCAGTAGAAAACTTCCTCGTCGGGACGCAGGTCCACGGGCGGCTTCTGCCTCACAAACGGCTTTCGGTGGAGCAGCGGCATCTCCCGGCCGCGCACGTCCGCCCCGCTTCCCTAGCAAATTGGAGGGAAAGGAAAGCCGGTAAGGTGGGAGCCGCGGCGGCGTGGGCCGCTCCGCGCGGGGAGGGCTCGCTCGGCTGCCTTTTGTGCGACCGACGCGCCGCGGCGGCTCCAGGGGTGTTGAGCAAGTCTCCGCGGCCCCGGCGCTCCGGGCGCGCCCCACCTCCGCTCGCCCGCGGGCGGCTCACAATGGGGCGGACGCCCCGCGGCCCCCTCCCCCAGTGCGGCTCCCGGCCGGCCGCCGACGCCGCAGGACTAGCAACGTGCTCGGCGCCGGGCGGCCCAGCGCTGCCGGCCGCCGCTGCGCTTTGTTCCCCCCGCTGATCAGGTCGTCACCGCCGGCGCCGGCCGAGCCCCTCACCTGAGAGCGCCGTGCGGGGCGCCGCACCTTCTCCACTCACCGAGGCTGCGGGGGCCCGGCCCGCCCCGGCTCGCTCCCCGCCCGCCGCACCGCCCGCTGCCACGGCCCGGCCCCGCGCGAGGATCGCGTCCCACCGCCACTTCCTCGCCTCTCCGAGCTCCTGGGAAGTTTCTGATCTACTTTCGGCTCTGAAGGAGGAAGAGCCGTGGGGAGGAGCTTTGCACTTCTCGCTTCTACCTTTTTATTGGCTGCTCGATGACTTTTACAGCCTGTCACTGATACAGGAAGAGACGGCGAAGAGCCTGGGAGAACTACATTATTAATTAATGGAGCAACCCCTCGTGAAGAATCAGAAGCATCCTCCATGTTTGAGATTATCAGGCAGAAGATCTAGGGAAAGCGCCGGGGTTTCATAAACACATGGCTGACGGAAGACAGCCTTCATCTTTTCGAGCGTGCCACCAACGCTCACTAAACGTTGGGGAAAGGGATTCCAATTACGATTTAAATTGTATTTTGAAAATGGGAAGGGAAGAATAAGAAATGAGATCTCTAAAACTCTCGAAGTATTTTGAATGCGTAAACATCCATCTTGAAGAAAATACTTTTCTTGACACCAGTCCTTAATACAATTCAAAGATTTACTTAGCTCAGGAAAAAAAAAGTTAAAACGTGTGAGCATGTTTATAGGACTAACGCATATTTTTAAAAGTAGTATTTACACGTCTGTAAGTCATTTACAGATTATTGTTTAAATTCGATTAGAATTTTAACAAGGTCGAATTTACTGTTGAAATTTCAACTAAAACAATTTTCCCTTATCAGCAATTTTCATTTTTGAAACCAATTTTAATGTTTATAAGACGACTTTTGAATAGAAAAGAATGTTTCAAACTAGAAATCATTTAGAATGTTCACCAGCTGTTTTAATAGTCTTTTTGCTATCGCTCTGATATTTGCTTATTTGCAAATTAACATGTAAGAATGAGTCTAAAATAATTTTGAAGACTAGTCATCCAGTCAAATTTTAGCTTATTTTTTCGAATTGACTAATACTGTGAAATAATCACAAAAACTGGGATCCTCTATAATTTAAGTACATTTGTATTTGGGAGAATAAATGTAAGAAATCAATTTAAGGATGTTTGCCAGTTTTGAATATCAGGCTGCATTAACTGAATTAGCTACCACAACAGAAATTGGTGAAAGACAATATTCTTTGGGTTCCTAAAAGTCAATAATATGTATTAGTGGACATTTATATGTAAATATTGAAGTCAAAGAAGCATAGAAATGCTCCCATTACCAAGTATACGTTTTAGCCTGTATAAAATTTTTCCAAAAATGTACACACGTCCTAAATATACAGAAGTCAAGCTAGAATTCCTATTCAGAAAATAGTTACAAATTTACAGTTACAAAAATTTAGAGCCTCGCCGGGTGTGGTGGCGCACGCCTTTAATCCTAGCACTCAGGAGGCAGAGGCAGTCGGATCTTTGTGAGTTCAAGGCCAGCCTGGTCTACAGAGTGAGTTCCAGGACAGCTGGGGCTACAGGGAGACCCTGTCTCAAAAAGACCAAAAAAAGGGCTGGAGAGATGGCCTAAAGGTTAAGAGCGCTGACCGCTCTTGCAGAGGACCCGGGTTCGATCCCCAGCACCCACATGGCGGCTGAGAACCGTCTGAGGCTCCAATTCCAGGAGAACTCCAGTTCCAGGGGAATCCGAGACCCTCTTCTGACCTCCGCGGCATTGCAGGACACGGGTGCACAGACTTGCATGCAGACAGTACATTCATACACATACAGAAATAAATTAAATTAAAAAAAATTTTTTTAAAAAGGACAAAAAAAAATTAGAGCCATAACTATAGTCTAAAAGAGGAGCAAGTTTAAACGATAATTTATAACTTTTTGTTTGTTTGTTTGTTTGGGTGATACAGATTAAACCCAGAGCTCCAAGAATGCCAAGCCTCTACTCTCCAATCTATTAAAGCACTATAATGCCTCACAACTCAAAAGCTAAACTTAACTATTAAGCTAGAAACAGACCAACTTCTCTGTAAGTATATAGTAATAGTAAGTATATATTTTACAGCTCACTATTTGCTACATTTTAAGAATTGTTAATATTGTCATCAAAAGGCAAGGATGTGGGCCAGTGAAATGACTTAATGGGTTACATTTGCCACCAACCCTGACTACCTGAGTTCCATCTGCAGAACCCTCATAGTAGAAGGAAACAGCCCATTCCCACAAGCTGTCCTCTGACCTCCACTCTTGTGCCCTTGTACTATGTGTGTGCTCCCCCCAAATAAATGTAATTTAAAAGGCAATAATGTTTGCTTTGTTTTTATTATAAGCACAAATGTTAATTACTTAAATTATTTTTAATTATTTTATTGTGCTATCAAAATTGAAAATTTTTTAATTTTTTAATTTTTTTTAAATTTATTTTTGTATGTGTATGAATGTACTGTCTGCATGTAAGTTTGTGCACCCGTGTTGTGCAATGCCTCGGAGGTCAGAAGAGGGCATCAGATTCCCCTGGAACTGGAGTTAAAGACCGTTCTCAGCCACCATGTGGGTGCTGGGGATTGAACCCGGGTCCTCCCCAAGAGCGGTCGGCACTCTTAACTGCTAGGCCATCTCTCCAGCCCCAAAATTGAAATTTTATTCTCTTTCACCAAAATATTATTGTTAAGCTGGGTGTGCTGGTACACACCTGTACTCTTGGATATCTGTGAAATCAAGGCCAGCCTAGTCTAAGAAGCAAGTTCCAGGCAAGCCGAGGCTACTGGAAGACCATGTCACAAAACAAAACAAAATACTATTATCAGTTTTCCCAATATCATACTCAAATGTTATAATTTTCTGGGTTACATGTATAGGGTTTATTTTAGTGGTTTATGATCGTTAGTTTTAAATATAGTTCATTATTTTGGAATAATGTAAGCTTAAAAAATTATAATTAATATGTCCGAAAGTGCGATTTTAAGCTGCTTTTTTGTTTGTTTTTGCTTTTTTTTTTCAGTACTAGATTTTGAACCAAGGGCCTTACACATGCTAGGCATTGAATGTGTTTATGAAAATCTAATTTTCAAAAGCTTGACTGGATAGAAAAAAAAATCTAATTGATAACATACCAGACTACTTTATTATGTAATTCTGTCTGTCTGTCTCTCTGGGCTTTTTTTTTTTCTTTTTTTTGCAACAAGGTCTTAGTGTTTCAAAGCTGGCCTGGGACTCACTGGTTTCAAGCTTACAATCCTCCTGCCTCAGGCTCATGAGTGCTAGGATCATAGGTATGTGCCACCACATGGACACAGCTTGACATTTCTCTTTGAAATTTCTCTTAAAGTTACACTCGACAATTCTTACTAAAAGCTTACCTTATTATTTGTGTATTTTGACTTTCTTGCTTTATAACTTACTACTTTCTAGGCTTTGAAAGTAAAAAGCTCATTACTATATTTAGAAAGTAAAGGATACTGCCATGAAATTGGACTTTGTATATAAAAATGGAAATATTGTAAAATACACCTCAAAAGTTCAAATAACAGAAAAAGCAATGAAATAAAAAAATCATTAAAACTTTAGGGGCTGGAGAGATGGCCTAGCGGTTAAGAGCGCTGACTGCTCTTGCAGAGGACATGGGTTCGATCCCCAGCACCCACATGGCGGCTAAAAACCATCTTTAACTCCAGTTCCAGGGGAATTCGACACCCTCTTCTGACCTCTGGGGCATTGCACGACATGGGTGCACAAACCTGCATGCAGACAGTACATTCATACACATACGAAAATACATTTAAAAAAATTAAAAAAAAATATTTTAAAAAATCATTAAAACTTTTCAATATAATTCAATTAAACATTTATCAAGACTCCTTTTTTTTTCTGTCTTTTTGAGATAGGGTCTCCTTTTAGTCCCAGCTAGCCTGGAGCTAGCTATGTAGACCAGGCTGACTTTGAACTCACAGAGATCCACCTGCCAAAACAAACAAACAAACAAACCCAATGAATTTGAATCTTTCCATCATATGTGAATCCATTGGCCTAGTGTTAGAAATAGTGCTTCTAGAGCTCGGCTGCCTGTTAGAATCACCCATGAGGTGTTTAAAAATCCTGAAACATGGACTGGAGAGATGGCCTAGCGGTTAAGAGCGCCGACTGCTCTTGCAGAGGACCCAGGTTCGAGCCCCAGCACCCACATGGCGGCTGAGAATTGTCTTTTAACTCCAGTTCCAGGGGAATCTGACACCCTCTTCTGACCTCCGCGACATTGCACGACACAGGTGCACAAACCTACATGCAGACAGTACATTCATACACATAAAAATAAATAAAATTAAAAAAAAAGAAATCCTGATACATATTTTTATTCAACACCTTCTGATTAGAATTAGGAGTTATGGGATGTTAATAAAAGTTGAAGAATAGGCTATGCTCATCACTAACATAGTAACAGTTTACATTTAATGAATGCTTCCAACTTGTGGGCTTTATGCTGCAGGCTTTAGATGAATCATAGTTTTCATTTCCAGCTAAGTACTGTTTATCTTTTCATTTTATAGATGAAGCCACTGAGGCTCAGAGAGGTTATTATTATTTACTAATAATAATTTGTTAGTTATTTAATCCTCAAAGTCTCACAGTCTAGAAGCATAAAAGCCATGGTTCTTTTCTTCACTCCAAAATCCACTTATTCTGTTACATGTATAAGACTGATTTGCTATTCAAGGCCAGATAGAAACTGAAACAAGGAACTTAGTTCTATGTGCAGAACAATTTAGAATGTGTGATGGTTAAGAATTGTTAATCTGAGCCAGGCGTGGTGGTACACGCCTTTAATCCTAGCACTTGGTAGGCAAAGGCAGGCTGATCTTTGTGAGTTCAAGGCCAGCCTGGTCTATATAGTGAGTTCCAGGACAGCTGGAGCTACAGGGAGACCCTGTCTCAAAAAGACAAAAAAAAAAATTGTTAATCAGGGCCTACAATTACTATAAAAGGCCTGCCACACAAGCCCTACAACCTGATCTTGAGAACCTATGTAAAGGTAAAAGGTTGTCCTCAGACATCCGCATGCACATGTTGGTATATACACACCCACACATACATCATGCATACATCAAAAATGAATAAATTTTAAAAGAATGACTAAAGTCAGATGAATAGTTACTTTCATCAGAATGTGGAAACAGAATTTAGATCATAAAAGAATTAGAAGAAACCATAGAAACTCTGAATGAAGAAAAGCCTAAGTATAACATAAAGTGCAGAATTTACAAAATACGATTTTGTGAAGTAAAATTTGAAAGCTCTGCATGACAAAAGCTACCACAAAGTTGAAAACAAAAACTAAATTGGGAAAAAATTTGTCATTCATGGACAAAGAATTTTTCTAAAATGTCTAGAATTCTTGTAATCACAGTAGCCCAAAAGAAAAAGAAAAGAAATACAAGTTGGGGGCTGGAGAGATGGCTCAGCGGTTAAGAGTGCCCACTGCTCTTACAGAGGACCTGGGTTCAATTCCCAACACCCACATGGCAGCTAAGAACAAGGCAGAGGCAGGTGGATCTCTGTGAGTTCAAGACCAGCCTGGTCTACAGAGTGAGTTCCAGGCCAGCTAGGGGGCTATAGGGAGACTCTGTTTTAAAAGAAAAGGGGGAGGAGGGGCTGGAGAGATGGCCTAGCGGTTAAGAGCACCGACCGCTCTTGCAGAGGACCCGGGTTTGATCCCCAGCACCCACATGGCGGCCAAAAACCCTCTGAAACTCCAATTCCAGGAGAGCTCCAGTTCCAGAGGAATCCAACACCCTCTTCTGACCTCCGCGGCATCGCACGACACGGGTGCACAAACTTGCATGCAGATAGTACATTCATACACATACAGAAATAAATAAAATTAATTTTAAAAAATGCTTTAAAAAGGGGGGGGGGCTGGAGAGATGACCTAGCAGTTAAGAGCGCCGATCTCTCTTGCAGATGACCCGGGTTCGATCCCCAGCACCCACATGGCGGCCGAGAGCCGTCCAAAACTCCAATTCCAGGAGAACTCCAGTTCCAGGGGAATCCGACGCCCTCTCTGACCTCCGCGGCATTACACGACACTGGTGCACAAACTTGCATGCAGACAGTACATTCATACACATACAGAAATAAATAAAATTAAAAAAAAAAAGGGGGGAGGGGAGGCACGCTGGAGAGATGGCCTAGTGGTTAAGAGTGCTGACTGCTCTTGCAGAGGACCCAGGTTCAATCGAACAGTCTTTAACTCTAGTTCCAGGGGAATCCGACACCCTCTTCTGACCTCCACAATGCATGACACGACATGGGTGTACAAACCTACATGCAGACAGTACATTCGCACACACAAAAATAAGTAAACTTTTTTTAAAAAAAGAAAGAAATACAGCTTGCTTAGGCTTTGTGTGTGTGTGTG
>VZQC01003677.1:1092535-1105032 GCA_009823505.1 Rhizomys pruinosus | reverse complement strand
AAAAAAAAAATTAGGATAATACAACTGGAGACCTGAAAACAAGCTTGCTAAGTGCTGTACTTTCTTTTTAGTTTTTTCCTTTTTTTTTTTTTTTTTGGTATTTTTGAGGCAGGGTCCCCCTTTAGTACCAGCTGTCCTGGAGTTCGTTAAGCCACTTAGATTTTTTTTTTTTGCCACTTAGATTTTTTTTAAACTTCCTGTTACTGGCAGAGGCCTTAAAGGTGGGGACACTTTTTAGCTTCAAGTGCCCCTAGCTGTATATTACAGCAAAGGTGGCTCTCACTTTAGATATTAACTGAGATAAAAGGAGTGGAAGTTCTGCTCTCCTTGGTTGCAGAAGTGTGGTGACACAGCCAGGGTCATCCCCAGAGTCAGGTGTGCCCCTTCCAGCCCCCTGCTCTTCCTATAAGCGCAAGGTTACCTGTTGGGGGTTACAGTTCAGCTCCCCAAGACACCTGCCAGCTGCACTCTCCACGGCCAGGTGACCCTGCTTCATAAAATCCAGAGGAGAATCCTTGCATTGTTCAATACAGTAATTGTTCTGTCCTCTTAGCCCCTTAAGAAGCGCCCCAAAGACTATGTGCCACTTCCATGCTATTTATAACCATTTGTACCTCTTGCCTCTGGGGCCTAAATTGGAAACCTAATTTTAGATCCATAACAGCCAAAAGCTGGGATTTTTTTTAAAGCCTCCAAATAAAATATTTCAGGGTGGTGCATAACATCCTCGAAACAAGTTCAGGTTAATTTACCTCAAGGTGGATATTTAATTATGTCATTGAGAAAACACCGATAATTAAATCATTATTTCTGAGGCGGTGGGTCCAAGGACATTCTGTGAAGAGTCAAAGGCAGAGGGAGGGGGAAGGGGCTGTTCTAAAGCAGAGTTTATCTCTGTCCTTCCAGCAGAGCTCAAGTCCAGCTGTGCAGCCCTGTGCTTTTGCCTCCCTCGCCCTCTCTGAGCTTTCCATTCACCCCAAATGCGTAGCACAATGTTGGCTCGATTGCATTGCAGAGAAACTTCAGAACAAGGAAATGTCCCCTCCCTGGTGGGAGGAGGTTGGTCCACAGACATCAGCATTGTAGCTATTGTTTATTTATTCCTACTGTTCATGAGACCTGTCACTATCCCGTCAAACAACTGTCTGTCTCCCTTTAAGAAGTTGTTGGAGCCTCTTGAGAGTGCTGCATACAGCACTTACTCTTTGCACATCTCAGGACGTGTTGTCTTCCCTGGATGTCTAGACTGATGAGCTAGGCAAAAGCCAGTCTCTGATGGTATCTGACATTTGAGACATGCCAACTCCCCAAAGACCCCAGCTACTGTGACACTTCCATTTCCTGCTTTATAGGTGTCCATGGCAGCCCTGTCTGAGGTACTTACCATTCCTCCCAGGGTACACTGCAGTCTGTTTGCTGGGGCACCTTTGACGTCGGCTTTGTGAGTCTCTCAGCAGAAAAGCTATCTGGGAGTCAGCTGTCATCTCAGCTACTCAGAAAGCTGAGGCAGGAGGATTTCAAGTTCAAGTCTAGCACGGACAACTTAGTGAGATGCTATTCTTTTTTTATTTATTATTTTTATTTTATGTGTATAAGTGTATTACCTGCATGTGTGTAAGTGTATCCATATCTCATAATGCCCATGGAGGTCAGAAGAGAGCGTCAGATCCCTTGAAACTGGAGTTACAGATGGTTGTTAGCCACCACGTGGGTGCTGGCAATTGAACCTGGGCCCTCTACAAGAGCAGCCAGTGTTCTTAATCACTGAGCCATCTCTGGTGGGGAGGGAAGGAAAGGAAAGAAGGAAGTGAGGGAGGGAGGGAGGGAGGGAGGGAGGGAGGGAGGGAGGGAGGAAGGAAAAGAAAGAAAGATTTTTTTTTGAGACAGGGTCTCCCTGTAGCCCCAGCTGTCCTAGAACTCACTCTGTAGACCAGGCTGGCCTTAAACTCACAGAGATTTGCCTGCCTCTGCCTCCTGAGTGCTGGGATTAAAGGCATGTGCCACCATGCCTGTCACTAAAGATGGTTTTTAGCCACCATGTGGGTGCTGGGAATGAAACCCGGGTCCTCTGCAAGAGCAGTCAGTGCTCTTAACTGCTGAGCCATCTCTCTAGCCCCAGACCTTTTTTATTTTTCTATGCAGTACTGAGAGCCTCACAAATGCTAGGTAAGTTTTTCACCACTGAGCTATAGCCCCAGCCCCGACTAAGCTTAGAAAGAGTAGAGGGTGATTGGATAAAAGTCAGAGACATGTGGCATTGCTGGTTTTGGATGAAGAAACTGGGTCACAAGCCAAGGAATGTGGTTATCTCTAGTAAAGCACTCCACAAGTGGTCTACCTCCTCAGCCCTAGTGGTTGTCTCTAGAAGCTAAAAGAGGCAGATTATCCCCAAGTTTAACCTGTTCAGATCTCTGTGAGCTTCTGACTTAACAAAGTTTATAGTAATTTGTTACAACTGCAATATAAAATTAATATATCTACACTTTATAGTCTAATAATATTCTTAACATCTAGCTGAGTTTTCATTGCAGTTTGTTTGTATACATTTATGTATCTAGCTTGAAAATACTCAGTATTTTTAGTGTGCCTTTGTTTTTTACTGCAACCCATCACATCAATTCAGATGTGAAATTTTTTTCACTTGTACAGTTATGCCCATATCAAGTTTTAGATTTTGAAGCTTTTTAGGTTATGGATCCTCAATCTGTATAATTATACAGTTGGCATGTATATTGTAAGAGGATGATTATAAACAGCAAAGACATTTTTCCTGATCAGATTCCACTTCCTTAGACCTCCTTGGGGACCTTGCTCATCAATCATCATTTTCTAGTAGCAGCTTCTCCACCACTGGGATCACTGCCCTGGGGCTCTCGACTATTTCATAGGGGAGGAGAGTTCTAAAAATGTTCCTTCTTGAGCCGGGTGTGGTGGCGCACGCCTTTAATCCTAGCACTTGGGAGGCAGAGGCAGGCGGATCTTTGTGAGTTCAAGGCCAGCCTGGTCTACAGAGTGAGTTCCAGGACAGCTGGGACTACAGGGAGACCCTGTCTCGAAAAGACCAAAAAAAAAAAAAAAAAAAAAAAAAAAAAAAAAAAAAAAAAAAAAATGTTCCTTCTTATCCTCCAATGATTTCTCTTCCTTTCTCAACCAACATTTAAAAAAAATCTCTTTCCTCTTCACTTCTCTTTGTAGCTACCCAGTGTGATCCCTACCCATTCCTGAAATTATCCTTGATCATGACAAATCCAGTAAGACTCTGTCCAAGGAAGCATTGGGCTCTTCATCTGTTCCTTAGCTTTCTCTCTACCTTGGTCTCTGTGACCCATTCCTGTCTGGTTCTCTTCTTCCCCCTGGAAGGCACTGAGTCTTCCTGGTATCACCTCTCCCAATCCCTCAGCTGGTTCCTTAAGCCCTGGTATTTCCTAGCCGTCACCCCCCACCACACACACACACACACACACACACACACACACACACACACACGTACACTTTGCTCTCCTTTTTCTTGTCACTACTCAGGGAACCCTTCTGCAAATCCTCCCCCAGATTACAATAGCTGTCCCCTTTTTCACTGGAACATGAACTCCTCCAGGGTCTTCTTGTTTCCTTGGGGATCCTGTTACAGCTTCCTGAGATGATGAGAGACTCTCAAAAGTGACATTTATCAAGATGAGTAGTAGTATGTAGGACTGACTGGATTGGGCAGAGCCTACAGGCAAGGAAGCTAATTGGGAATAGAAGTGTAATCACAAAATGACCATACCTCAGCCTTCCTTTACCCATGGTTTTAGTTCCTGGAAATTATAGTTATCTGCTGTCAACTTTGCTCTAAAAATATTAATATTTTTCTTGACTCTGTGGAGAAAGACTGTATTTGCATTTATTATATTATTATAGTTACTATTGTTTATGTTACTGTGGCTTATTTGTACATTACACTTTGTCATAGGTATGTATGCTTAGGTCTCCCAGTTCTCTCCCTTCTATCTCTTCTCTAAGAATGCTTTCCCTAAATATAGTATATATAGGGATGGCTCACTAAGGAAGAAAAGTCAAGGTTGCAGGCCTGGAAACTAGATGTCCTAGAAAACTAGTAACTGTATTAGCAGAAATAGGATAATCATGAACAAAAACAGAATTGGGAGGGAAAAGAAGCACTCCATTTACATCTGAGTTGGTCATATGGTTCCCACCTAAAATTCTAGCATTCAGTAGCTGAAGGAGGAGGATCAACATGAGTTCAAGGCTAGCCTGAGCTATGGAGTGAGAGTTTGTCTCAAAAAAAATTTTTGTATAGGGCAGGGAATCATTTGATAAATTGTTAAACATTTTCAAAACAAATACTAATGCAGTACTAGCCTGCCATTTTCTGCTTCCAAAGAGTTAAAATTTTGAATGTGATTACACTTAGAGTTGTCAAGTGATGGTTATATTTACTTACAGGCAAGATGTTTTTAAAAACTTTTTTTTTGCTGGTCATGGAGTCGCACGCCTTTAATCCTAGCATTTGGGAGGCAGAGGCAGGCAGATCTTTGTGAGTTCAAGGCCAGCCTGGTCTACAGAGTGAGTTCCAGGACAGCTGGGGCTACAGGGAGACCCTGTCTCAAAAAGACCAAATAAAANGTCTTATAGTACACTTATTTGATTTTTCAGATGAAGGAGTTGAAAACTAAAGAAACTAAGACTTCACCAACTCATAAAATAGGATAATTTTTTTAACTATACCCTAGTACTTCATTGACTTTGTATATATTTGTATATTTTATAGGGAGTTTCTGAAAATGCTAAATTCTATTCTTTTTGAATGAAAAAGTACATAGATTATCTTTATTTTTCTTTTGATATAGAATCTTGATGTTTTTTCCAACCTTCTTGATTCCTTTTTCTATACAAAGGTAAAACAGAATGGGAAAATAAAAATAAAACAAAAATTCTGAATTCATCAATTTCAAAGTAAATTGAGTCTATCAAAACTTCATTCTTTCATTTGTAATAATATGTAAAACAAGTTTCTGGTATGAAAATTCAAGATTTTTTTTTTTTTGTCTTTTTGAGACAGGGTCTCCCTGTGGCTCCAGCTTCCGGCTGTCCTGGAACTCACTCTGTAGACCAGGCCGGCCTTGAACTCACAAAGGTCCACCTGCCTCTGCCTCCCAAGTGCTAGGATTAAAGGCGTGCGCCACCACACCCAGCATACATGGAGAACTTTCTAGTAGGAGAGTTGGCATTGGTTTCTGCTCTGCACTCAGTACATTTACCTACATTTCTCCTTGTATTCTAAAAAGTAACCTAATTGCATTCTACTCTAAGCTGCCTTCCTAACCTTATGAAGTTAGAGAGCACAGCACAACATGATATTTGGCAATACTTAGCAATAAGGATTCAAATATTTAAGACAAAATAAAATTATATGGTGTTTTTTAAGTAAAAAAAAATGTATTCTCTTTTTGAGATAGGATCACATAATATAGTCCTAATAGCTTAGAACTCACTATATAGACCAGACTGGCCGCAAATTTACAGAGATCCACCTGCATCTGCCTCTTGAGTGCTGGGGTTAAAGGCATGTACCACCACACCCAGCTTGCACAAATCTTAATAACTTTTAAATTGAAAAAAACAAGAGCTGAGAATGTGACTCAGTGTAGACCACTTACCATACCCAAGGCCCTGAGATTAATCCCAGCACTACTAAGAAAACGTATAGAAATAAATTCAGGGCTGTGGGGATAGTGCAGCCGTTAAAGGCTAAGGCTAAGAACCGCAAAAAAAAAAAAAAAAAGAAATGCAAAAATAACCTAGCACTTGGGGCTGGAGAGATGGCTCAGTGATTAAGGGCACTGACATTTTAAAGTTTTTTTCTTTAACCCAGTCCTTTTGTCGTTGTTTCCCCTCCCATTTGTATTGCTCTAAAATATGCCTAGATATATGTCACATATATACCAAAATTATGACCTCTGAAAATAAATTGTACGTTAATTCCAAAATATGTTTAGGAGTTCACATTTTTCCCTTTAATTTTATATTACTCTAAAATATGAATACATACCCTCCTCCTCTGCAGAAAAAAAACTTAAAAAGACTGAGAAAAAGATGCAAGAGATAGGCTGGGCATGGTGGCACACGCCTTTAATCCCAGCACTCGGGAGGCAGAGGCAGGCAGATCTCTGTGAGTTCAAGGCCAGCCTGGTCTACAGAGTGCTTTCCAGGCCAGCTGGGGCTACAGGGGGACCCTCTCTCAAAAAGACCAAAAAGAGTAAAAAAACAAAATAAAAACAATAATTTTTTTAATCACCTAGCACTTTGCCAGCACTGAATTTAAGTGCAAGGGCATCATAATAGCTCGGATGATAGGTATTATAAATATCCTGTATTCTCATTTTATGTATAATGAGAATATGAAGTGAAGAAAGTGGTCTGGGAAATATAGTTCAGTTGGTAGAGTGCTTGCCTAGCATGCACAAAATTCACTCCAGGATCATATGCACCAGGCTTCATGGCACATGCCTGTAATCCCAGCACTTGGGAGGTGGAGACAGGAAGAGTTCAAGGCCAGCCTTATCTACATAGTGGATTTGAAGCCAACCTGAGCTCCATGAGACCTTGTCTCAGCTAAACAAAATGAAAGGAAGGGAGTAAGGGAGGGAGGGAGGGAGGGAAGGAGAGAGGGAAGGAAGGAGGGAGGGAGGGAAGGAAGGAAGGAATCAATTACCCAAGCATGAAAGAGAAAAGGCAGATTGAAAATAGATTGTTGGCAAAAAAATAAATAAAAATTTTAAAAAGACAAAAAATAAAAATAAAAATAGATTGATGGCAAAGTCTGTTCATTTAACAACTGAGTGTTTCAGCATACCAGACACCATTCTAAATTTGGAGTTCATCAGAGAAAACAAAGATCCCAGGGAACCTCTAGCCAGAAAAATCCTGCTTACTTCTGCCCTCCTCAGCCCCAAGAGAAAGTGGGTAACAATCATGAAGAATTGATTTTTTTGAGTTTCTAGTGAGTTTTAGTAGCAGCAGGGCTTACCACAGCCAGAGAAAACATTGTCTAGAACAATTGTAAGGGTGACTCCTTCTCCTCCATGGGCAACAGTGAGCTTTGTGCAGCTGAGGTGTACCTGTGTGGTAGAATACTTGCTTACCATGTGAGTCCTAGTTTACTCACCACCACTGAGGTGGGGAAAAAGTAAAAAGTAGAGTAAAATCTGGAAGGGGAGGTACTGCTAACCATTGGGTGATTGTAGCTGGGAGCTCAAAATTAGATGAGAGTTTCATTTCCTCCACACCAGATTACTGACGCTTTGGTTAAATTCTGTTCTATCAAATAAGAGAAATATCTATTATTTGCTAGCTGTCTCTGTGGTAGTTAAGGATGATTAGTCAATGCTAGTGAAATGATAGGCTTTTGCAGAGAGCAAGTGGTATTGGGATGCAAGATTCAAATTAAATTTCCTAAGCACATAATCCTAGGAAACTAAAGTTCATTACCTACAAAAAGTGAAGACAGAGTCCAGATTAGTATTTTGGTTTTGCTTTTAAATATTTATTTAGTTTATTTTTACATGTATGTGTATGGGCCTGAGTGTACATATGTGCACCACATGCATGAAGGTGCCCATGGAGGCCAGAGAAGGCATTGGATCCCCTGGAACTGAAGTTACAGTCATTTGTGAGCTGCCTGATGTGGGTGCTGGGAAACAAGCCCAGGTCCTCCGGAAGAGCAGGAAGTGCTGTTAACCACCAAGACATCTCCCTAGCCTCTGTGTTTTGTTTTCTTAGGTTTTGTGAAGGTTTTGTTTTGAGACAGTGTCTATGTAGCCCTATCTGGACCAGAAGATGTTATACAGAGAGGCTGACTTCCAACTTGAAGCCAACCTCCTGCCTTTGGCTTCTGCCCAAGTAATGGGACTGTCATTGTTAACCACTGTACCTCGTTTTATAGTGTTTTGTAATGAAATCTAACAAATCTGTATTATATAGATACATTATCAATACTAGCTAGGCTATTCTATAAGTCAGAATGCTGTGGAAAGTACTCTCCAAGTTAACATACCACTGAGAACAAAACATGAGCTACCCAACACTAAAAGATTAAAAAAAAAGGAGAGGGACTGGAGAGGTGGCTCAGTGGTTAAGAGCACTGGCTGCTGTTGCAGAGGACCCGAGTTCAATTTCCAGCACCCACATGGCAGCTAACAACTGTCTAAAACTCTAGCCCCAGGGGACTCAAAGCCCTCTTCTGACCTCCGTGGGCACTGCAGGACATGGGTGCACCTACCTATATGCAGGCAATACACTCATATACATAAAATAAAAATAATAAAAAACCCAGAATGTAGTAAAATGTCATTAAAATTAAATAAATTGAATTTATTCAAACATGCAAAAAATCAACAATAAATTTTACCAATCAAATCCAGTACTGTATTAACAGAACAGCACACATTAACAGAAGGAAGCTTATATTTTAAGAAGGAATGGAAGGTTCAACATTAGGAGATCAATATATAAAGTTCACATTGTAAGATCAAAAGAGTAAAAAATTGGTCAGCCTGGTCTACAGAGTGAGTTCCAGGCCAGCTGGGGCTATAGACAGATCCTCAAATGTCTCAAAAAAAAAAAAAGAGTACAAAAGCTATGCTAGCATTTGGGAGGCCAAGGCAGGTTCACAAATTCAAATTCAAGGCTAGCCTTGATTATACACTGAGACCCTGTCTTACACACACTAAAGGAAAACTCCAGGATCATTTCTAGTTTGTAAGAAAGCAGGAACAATGAAGACACAATAAAGCACAGATTTATCACCATCAAGCAAGACACTATAAATAATTTCAAACAACATTAAAACCTTAGCTATTTTTTCTCAGACCTGACAAAAATCAAAACCCTCCACAAATCATTGCTATTATTCATGTCTGTTCAGGAATTAGCTAATAATAAAGACGTATGTATAGATGCTAATGCTGGCATGGTGGCGCAGGCCTTTAATCCTAGCACTCAGGAGGCAGAGGCAGGCGGATCTTTGTGAGTTCAAGGCCAGCCTGGTTTACAGAGTGAGTTCCAGGACAGCTGGGGCTATAGGGAGACCCTGTCTCAAAAAGACAAAAAAAAAAAAAAAAAGCCAGGGATGGTGGTGCACGCCTTTAATCCTAGCACTTGGGAGGCAGAGACAGGCAGATTTTTGTGAGTTCAAGGCCAGCCTGGTCTTCAGAGTGAGTTGTTCCAGGACAGCTGAGGCTACAGGGACACCCTGTCTCGAAAAGACCAAAAAAAAGAAAAGAAAAAAAAAAAAGACGTATAGATGCTAAAAACAATACATACAGAAGTTGGGTAGGATACAGCCGCACGCACCTGTAATTCACCTGTGTGGGATGCTGAAACTGGACTCCAAATTCAAGGCTAGGCTGAACAAAGTAGTTAAGAGTTTCGGGGGGCTGGAGAGATGGCCTAGTGGTTAAGAGCGCTGACTGCTCTTGCAGAGGACCCAGGTTCGATCCCCAGCACCCACATGGTGGCTGAGAACCATCTTTGGGTCCAGTTCTAGGGGAATCTGACACCCTCTTCTGACCTCCTTGGTATTGCAAGACATGGGTACACAAACCTGCATGCAGACAGTATATTCATACACATAAAAAATAAATAAAATTAAAAAAAAAGTTTCTCTCTTTCTCTCTCTGTCTCTCCTTTTCACATGCACAAACGCTCATACACAGAGGAGAAATTTCTGTGTGTGTATAAAATGCTGTGTGTTGTTGGGGGTGGTTGTTGCTCTTGCAGAGGACCCAGTTCTGTTTCCAGCACCCACATGGCAGCTAACAACCACCTGTAAGTCCAGTTCCAGAGGATCCAACACCCTCTTCTGGCCTCCTCAGGCACCATGCACACATATGGTACACTTACATGCAGGTAAACACCGTGTGTGTGTGTGTGTGTGTGTGTGTGTGTGTGTGTAGATGATTGACTGGGAAACCAACAGTCAACTAAGAACATTATTACTACTAATAAGAGAGGATCAAAAAGGTTTTCATCACAAGATAATTTTCTTGTATGTGAGAAATTATTTGAAAATAAGAGCTATTTTCAAAATGAGCCTAGACTGGGGCCTTTTCTCTTCACTTCTGCTTGCAGGACATCCCCTGAGCCCTGGGTGCTTGCTACTTTCCGGTCCTCGATCTCCTGCTCTGTGGAAGACCTGTATAGTCTAGCCCCTGTGGAGCGCTTTCCTCAGATGGCTCCCTGGTTGCTTGCTTGCTTACTTTTCCTGCTGGCTACACAGACTGAATTTCCTAGTTCTCCTCGAAGTTAGTTGGGTCTGAGTGAGTGAACTCTGGCCAATGAACTGTGGGAAGACAGTGTCACTTCAAGGCAGGGGAAAATTCTCAAGCACTTTTCTGCTTCCCTCTCCTTTTCTTACCAGATAAATGAAAAATTGCCCAAGCTTACAGGAAGGTGGAACAAGAAGGACAAATGAAAACTGAGTAGTCCAGATCCCTGAGTCACATCTAAGAAAATTCTCAGGGGAGCTTTCTAAGTGCCCATTTGCCTTGATGCATGAATAGGAGGCAAGTTTTTCCTTTTAGGTAAGAATTTGCTTCAAATATCGTGGCATTTTTCAACTAGTCTTCGCAACTCCACTTTCTGGTGAGAGGGTAGGAATTTGTTGATTTTAATATGCTTATCAGCTGGGCATGGTAGCACATGCCTTTAATCCCAACGCTCGGGAGGCAGAGGCAGAAAGATCTCTGTGAGTTCAAGGCCAGCCTGGTCTACAAAGCGAGTTCTAGGCCATCTGGGGCTATAGAGAGACCCTGTCTCAAAAATACAAAAAAAAATATGCTGTGCAAGTTCACCTAAATCCTTAGTGGTAGAGCCATTATTTGTTCTGTAGTCCACGTTCTACCACTAGGTTACATTGATTTGCCAGAATAAGAACCCTTTTGATAGAGCTTATTTTTCCAGAAATAAAAACATTGTAAATTTAAAACCATAAAAATAACTTGAGTGTAGTGGAGCATGCCCATAATCCCAACAGTGGGAGGTAGAGGCAGGAAGATCAGAAGCTCAAGCAGTCTTAGCTGTCTAGCGAGTTAAAGGCTACCTGAGGTCATGTCTCAAAACAAAGTGAAAACAAGCCAAAAACCCCCAATGCAGGCATGGTGTGCATGTCTGTATCCCAGACCTTGGAATGCTGAGGCAAGAGGATTCTTCGAGTTCTGACCCAGTCTTGGCTATATGAAACGGTGTCTCAAAAAACAAAACAAAACAAAACAAAAAAAACCTAAAACAAAAAGTGGACAAAAACACATTAGCAGACATTTTGTGGAAGAAGGCATATGGATGGCTTGGCCCATAATATGTATTCAATCTCATAAGACATCAAGGAAAGGTACTCTACCAATTGAGCTATATCCCTAGCCCACGGAAATTTTTATAAACCTAAAAATACACTCCAAGAATTTCATTTCTTGGTGCTTATTAGAAAAACATATATGTAAGTGTTCATAGCTTTATTCTCAATAGCCTCCTCTCCTAGATAATTTCAGGTGTCAGCTAGACACAGCCCAGAGTTATCTGTCAGTGTCCTGATACATAGCAAATACCAGGTCAGCCCTGGATGACAGAGGTATCATTGCAGGTTTAAGGACAGCCTGGCCTATATATTGAGTTCCAGACCAGACTGGACTATTCATATAAAGCCTACAGAAACCCTAAAAAGCAAACAAAAATCACAGTTGATACCACAACACACCTACCGAAATAATTAGAATGATAATCCAGTACTCAGAAGAATGCCAAGCACTAATGAGTTCGTTTTTGTTTTTTTTGTTTTGGTGACAGGGTCACTAGCTCAAGTTGTCCTTGAACACCTGATTCTCTAGCTTTTAACTCCTGAGAGTTGAGATTACAAGCCTATGCCACCACACCCAGTTATCTGATGGTGTCCCAATTGTGGGATAGCCTGAATCTCATTGGCCTGTGGGCATGTCTGTGGGCATTTTCTTGGTTGCTAATTGATGTAGGAGAGCCCAGCCCATTGCGGGTGGTGCCATCCCTGGGTCTGGACTGTGTAAGAAAGCTAGCTGACTCAGGCTGGAGAGGGCTCAGTGGCTAAGAGCAATGGTTGCCATTGCAGAGGACCTGGGTTTGGTTCCCAGCACCCACATGGCAGATAACAACTGTCGGTAACTCCAGTTCCAAGGGATCTGACGCCCTCCTTTAACCTTTGTGGGCATTGCATGACATGGATGTGCTTACATACATGCAGACAATACACTCATACACATAAAGAAATAGGAAATATTTATTTAAATAATAATAAATCAAGCCGGGCGTGGTGGCGCACGTCTTTAATCCTAGCACTTGGGAGGCAGAAGCAGGCGGATCTCTGTGAGTTCAAGGCCAGCCTGGTCTACAGAGTGAGTTCCAGGACAGCTGGGGCTACAGAGAGACCCTGTCTCAAAAAGACACACACACACACACACACACACACACAC
>VZQC01003677.1:1077933-1091330 GCA_009823505.1 Rhizomys pruinosus | reverse complement strand
GATTTTTTTTTTTTTTTGGTCTTTTTGAGACAGGGTCTCCCTGTAGCCCCAGCTGTCCTGGAACTCACTCTGTAGACCAGGCTGGCCTTGAACTCACAAAGATCCGCCTGCCTCTGCCTCCCAAGTGCTAGGATTAAAGGCGTGCACCACCACGCCCGGCTTAGGATTTTATACAAACAAAGATATATACACTTGTGCATGTAAAACTGTAAACGCTGCATAAATTGTATGGTCTGTATTAATATCAGTTTCCAGGATTTTATATCATAGTCACTCAAGAAGTTATCACTGTGGATACCTGGGTGAAAGGTACATAGGTCCACTCTATACAATTATAATCTGTAGGTCTTGGGCTGGAGAGATGGCTCAGCAGTTAAGAGCACTGACTGCTCTTGCAGAGGACCTGGGTTCGATTCCCAGTACCCACATGGTGGCTAAGAACTTTCTTTAGTGCCTGGCATGGTGGCGCACACCTTTAATCCTAGCACTCAGGAGGCAGAGGCACATAGATTTCTGAGTTCAAGGCCAGCCTGGTCTGCAGATTGATCGAGCTCCAGGCCAGCTGGGACTAAAGGGAGACCCCGTCTCAAAAATACCCAAAACAAACAAACAACAACAACAAAAAAACCAATTACAATCTATAGGTCTTGCAAAATAAAAAGTTACAATAGGGCCAGGGAGCTTAGGAGGAGAGCTCTTGCCTACAATGTTTGATCCTAACATGACCAAAAAATAAAAGTTTAAATATGCCGTAGAAGCTAAAACAATGAAGTTGGCTGACAAGTGGGGTGGTTGCATGCCTGTAATCCCATCTCTTGAGAGGTGGAGGCAGGAGGGTAAAGAGTTCAAAATCATCATGGCTACATATAAAGTGTGAAGCTAGCATGGGCTACGGGACACCTGCCCAGGCCTTTATTAAACTTACTTGAGGCCGGGCATGGTGGCACATGCCTTTAATCCCAGCACTCAGGAGGCAGAAGTAGGTGGATTTTTGTGAGTTCAAGGCCAGCCTGATCTACATAGTGAGTTCCAGGACAGCTGGGGCTATAGGGAGACCCTATCTCAAAACAGACAGACATATAATAAATAAATAAATAAACCTACTTGAGATGCTCTTTCCAATGAACAACAGAGAAATAAAAACTAACCCAAAGCAAACACAACAAATTATGAAGAGATAGATTAGATTTATCATCCTATCTGAAATGAAAACTTTCAATTTTTGTTTTCCTTTTTAGTATTATTTGTATCATTTGTTGTTCTGTGTGTATGTGTATGTGTGCATGTGCTCATGCCACGGCATGTGTGTGGAAGTTAGAGAACAAATTTCAGGAGTCAGTTCTCTCCTCCCTCCATATGGGGCCTGGGGATTGACCTCAGGCTGCCAGCCTTGGGTTTTGTTTGTAACTGCCATACAACTAATTAAAAATATTTTACATTTATCTATTTCTCTACTTACTTATTTGTGTCCCATGGGGCTCATGTGGAAGTCAGAGGACAACATCCAGGAGTCAGTTGTCTCCTACCACAGGAGTCCGGCATGGGACTCAGGTCACCCCACAAGCGCCATTACCTGCTCAATTATCTCACCAGCTCACATCTGACTGATTTTTATTATTATAGGAAGATACTTCATCACAGATTATATGGTAAATCTGTGAAAACTTTTTTAAACTTTTTAAAACAGGGTCTCCCTGTAATCCCAGCCAGCCTGGAACTCCCTATGTTAGAGGAGACCAGGCCGGCCTCGAACTTACAGAGATCTTCCTGCTTCTGCTTCCTGAGTGCTGGAACTAAAGGCATGTACTACCATGCCCAACTGAAAATTGGCTTTTTTAACTACACATGTAAAATAATTTGCCTTTGACAATATAATCAGATATGAAAAAGCACAAACTTCAAGTGTGGATTCCTGGATTCCCCAGAGCAATATTCCAGTTTTGAAATTTAGGTGATTATCCCTGCCTCCAATCTACTTGATGTCCCACAGTCACAACTGAATGTCACTTTTCTTTTTCCTTTATAATTCTGTGAATGATACTGGTAATTTCATATAAAACTACAAGGATCTGCCTTTGAAAAATTATGGTTCTAGTCATTTTAATTTGATAATTAAAAAGTTCAGGCCAGATGTTGGGGCTCATGCTTATAATCCTAACATTCAACAGGCTGAGACAGGAGGATTGCTACAAGTTTGAGGCCAGTCTAGGGTATATAGTGAGTTCCAGGCCAGCCTAGGCCATAGAGTGAGTCCTTTTCTCTAAACAAATTAATTAAAGTTCAGCAGCTTTTAAAAGTCATGTGTTGCCTGTGTTAGGTTTATTACTTATACAGATAAAAAATGACTGGTGTGCATTACAGAGTTCTCTTTTATCATTTATTATAGAGGGTAATAAAATTCACAAAAAGAAAAAAAATTTTTTAATTTTTTTATTAAAAAAATAAAATAAAGTTCAGATGGCCTTAAGCATTGATAATTCCTTGATCCTATAATGTTTTTATTTATTTATTTATAATACTGATTTACTGATAAAAACTGTTTGCTTTTAATGGGAAAAGTTGACTGTTACCTTTGAGAAAATGTGCTAACAAATGGTCTCTGTGTGTTTCCTCAAGGACAATCTAGACCTTAACTTTGTTCATCAAGATATTGGAGCTCCAGGTAGGCAGGGCCCTGTCCTTCAGATGTCTACCTCCATTCTATAACTTGGACCTTGAGGGAATATATTCAAATATGAAAAACTCCCGAGAGGCAGTCACCACCAAAGTTTCTATTCACTTATCTGTTTCTCCTATTTTTTGTGTATAAAGTTTGAGGCAAAGTAGTAGATCTAATTGATAGCCAATTTTGAACTGTAGTCTCTACCTACTTTTTATCTTTTAGTTTTACAAACCCTTTCTTTTTCTTTCTTTTTCTTTCTTTGTCTCTCTCTCTTTATAAACTTCCTTCCTTCCTTCCTTCCTTCCTTCCTTCCTTCCTTCCTTCCTTCCTTCCTTCCTTCCTTCCTTCCTTCCTTCCTTTCTTTCTTTCTTTTTGAGACAGGGTCTCCTTGTGGCCCCAGCTGGCCTGGAACTTGCTCTGCAGATCAGGCTGGCCTTGCACTCACAGAGATTCACCTGCCTCTGCCTCCCAAGCGCTGGTATTAAAGGCATGCTGCCAGACATGATGGCACACACCTTTAATCCCAGCATTCAGGAGGCAGAGGCAGGAGGATCTTTGTGAGTTCAAAGCCAGCCTGGTCTACAGAGTAAGTTCTAGGACAGCTGGGACTAAAGGGAGACCCTGTCTCAAAAAGACCAAAAATAAAATAAATAATAATAAAGCTAGACCTAACGTGGTATACACCTTTAGTCCCAGTACTCAGGAGGCAGAGGCATGTGGATGTCAAACATGTGGAGGTCAGAGGATGACTTGCAGGAGTCAGTTCTCTCCTTCCACCAGTGGGTTCTGGGATCGAACTCAGGTTGTCAGGCTTGGAGGAAAGTGTCTTTACCCTCTAATCCATTTCACTGTCCCTAAAAAAAATTTTCTTTTTTTTTGGTCTTTTCAAGACAGGGTCTCCCTATAGCCCCACCTGTCCTAGAACTCACTCTGTAGACCAGGCTGGCCTTGAACTCACAAAGATCCACCTGCCTCTACCTCTGCCTCTGCCTCCCCAGTACTTGGATTAAAGGCATGTGCTACCCGGCCGGCACCTGTCTAAATTCTTTTATTAGTGAAATTTTGAACCCCACCTTCCCTGGGAACAATGGTTTTTGCCTATAATCCCTGTAATGAAAGATGAGAATGTTTGTGCCCTTTTGTGTTCCTTTCCCTCTGTTGCATGAGAGAACTTCATTAATGAGAATTGAGAGTTTCATTGGTGTCCTCTTTATCTCTTCTGTTTCATGAGCCTTGGCTGTAGAGATTGCATTGTGATTGTGCCTCTTAGGCTCAGGCAATTCACAATGTCTGTCTGTGCGTGATAGGTTCTGGTACTCTGTAATAGTCTCTTTAAGATAATAGTCAACTTGGACCTAGAAATCCCAAAAAGTGGTCATCCTTGACTACCATACTGCACTCTGGGAAAAGGTTGCTGTACCTGTGCTCGGCCCTGCTGTAGAGAGAAAATCACCCTATTTTTTTTTCAAGCTGTTCATCCTGCTACAGGCCACAAAGTGCCCAGGCCCTTATGGCTTACTTCCCTAAAGAGCCCACCCCCTATTGGCTACTTCTCTAAAGAGCCCACTCCCTATAGCTTACTTCCTTAAAGAGCCCATGCCCTATTGCAACACCCTATTAAAAAGTAAGACAAGGCTGGCCTTGAACTCGAGATCCTCCTGCATCTGCCTCTTCAGTATGTCCTACTGGCTTCAAGCACTTCCCTAAGGAAAACATGACATCTTTTAGGGAAAAAAAAATCCTCCAATTCAAGGGATGTGAGTGTGTGTGTGTGTGTGTGTGTGTGTATGTATATATATTTATGTATGTATATATAACTATGTATATATGTATATATATATACTGTAGCAATACAAGTTGGAGAGAACAACAACAAAAGAATTGAAAAAAAAACTCTGGCAAGACTCAGAAAAATATACTGGACATGTTTGGCAGTGTGCAGGGACTTGGGTGGGATGGAGGACATGGAAAGGGAAGTGATTCTAGATTGGATTGAAAAAAGATGACCTATGGGAAAAGTTTAATAACAATAAAAATATATATATATANGTAGCCCCAGCTTGTCCTGGACTCACCCCTGTAGACCAGGCTGGGCCTTGAACTCAGCAAAGATCCGCCTGCCTTCTTGCCTCCAAGTGCTAGGATTAAAAGGCGTGCACCACCACGCCCGGCTTAGGATTTTATACAAACAAAGATATATACACTTGTGCATGTAAAACTGTAAACGCTGCATAAATTGTATGGTCTGTATTAATATCAGTTTCCAGGATTTTATATCATAGTCACTCAAGAAGTTATCACTGTGGATACCTGGGTGAAAGGTACATAGGTCCACTCTATACAAGTATAATCTGTAGGTCTTTAGTGGGCTGGAGAGAGTGGCTACAGTTAAGAGCACTGACTGCTTCTTACAGAGGAACCCTGGGGTTCGATTTCCCAGTACCCACATGGTGGCTAAAGAAACTTTCTTTTAGTGCCTGGCATCTGGTTGGCGCACCATTTAATCCTAGCACCTCAGGAGGCAGAGGCACATAGATTTTCTGAGTTCAAGGCCACCCTTGGATCTAGCATGTGATTACAGGCATTCGAGCTCCAGGCCAGCTGGGGACTAAAGGGGAGACCCCGATCTCAAAGATCCCAAACAAACAAACAAACAACAAAAAAAAAAAACCACATTACACAATCTATAGCGTCCTTTGCAAAATAGAAAAGTTACAATAGGGCCAAAGGGAGCTTAGGGAGGAGAGCTCTTCTACAATGTTTGATCCTAACATGACCCAAAAAATAAAAAGTTTAAATATGCCGTAGAAGCTAAAACATGAAGTTGGCTGCAAGTGGGTGGTTGCATGCCTGTAATCCATACATTTTGAGAGGTGGAGGCAGGAGGGTAAAGAGTTCAAAATCATCATGGCTACATATAAAGTGTGAAGCTAGCATGGGCTACGGGACACCTGCCCAGGCCTTTATTAAACTTACTTGAGAGCCGACCCGCAATGGGGGCACATGCCATGTTAAATCCATATTCAAGTCCCACCTCAGGAGGGCAGAAGTGGTGATTTATGTGTGAGTTCCAAGCCACCTGACTCTAACATAGTGAGTTCCAGGGACAAGCTGGGGCTATAGGGGAGGAACCCTATCTCAAAAACAGACGACATATGTTATAAAATAAATAATAAACACTACTTGAGATGCTCTTACTTTCAATGAACAACAGAGAAATAAAAACTAACCCAAAGCAAACAACAACAAATTATGAAGAGATAGATTAGATTTATCATCCTATCTGAAATTGAAAACTTTCAATTTTTGTTTCCTCCTTTTATACTTGATTTGTTATCATTTGTTGTTCTGGGGTGTATGTTATGTGTGTTTCATATTGTTGCTCATGCCAACGGCAATGTGTGTTGAATTAGAGAACAAAATTTCAGGGTCCAGTTCTCTCCTCCTTCCATAATGGGGCCTGGGGATTGACCCAAGCAGGCTTCCAGCCTTGGGTTTTGTTTGGTAACGATAGCAACTAATTTAAAAATATTTTACATTTATCTATTTCTTCTCTCCTCTACTCTAAACTTATTTGTGTCCCATGGGGCTCATGTGGAAGTCAGAGGAAAAACATGCAGGAGTCAGTTGTTTATCTCCTACCACAGGAGTCCGCATGGGACTCAGGTCACCCCATGCCCATCGCTGCCATGTAGCCTAGCTGCAAGGTTATCTCACAGCCTCAACATTCCTGACTGACTTTTCCTGACTCATAGTAATATAGGAAGAATACTTACATCACAGATTTATTGGTAAAATTACTGTGAAAACCTTTTTTTAACATTTTCAAAAGCAGGGTCTCCCTGTAATCCATCACGCCAGCCTGGACGACTCCCATGTTAGAGGAGGACCGAAGCCGGCCTCGAACTTACCAGAGATCTTCCTGCTTCTCTTCTTCTTCCTGAGTGCTGAGAACTAAAGGCACAGTACCTACCCATGCCCACCCCTGAGAAAACTTTGGCTATTTTTTAACTCCACACATTAAAATACATTTGCCTGTGACAATATGAATCAGATATGAAAAAAGCACAAACTTCAAGTGTGGATTCCTGGTTCCCCAGAGCATATTCCAGTTTTTGAAATTTAGAGGTGATTATCCCTGACCCTCCAATCTGACTGAAATGTCCCCAGTCACAACTGAAGTGTCAACTTCTTCCTTTTTCCCTTTATAAAATTCTGTGCATGCTCCTGGGGTAATCTTCTACTCCCACTACCGGATCTAGGATGCGTGCCGTTTATTATCTGCACGCCATATATTGTTCTACGTCATTATTTCCCTGTTGCTGCCTTCCCCGGCCGTGCGAGCTCTTACCGGCCCCTTTGTAGGGACATCGAAAGCCCCCCTGCTTTTCCATCCGCTCCCCTTCCCCCGCCCGCGGCGCCGGCGTCGGTGGCTCCCGTGTGTCGGCAGTCTCGGGTCTCCTCTACCGTGCGTCTATCCACCTCCCGGGCCCCGCCTCGGCCCATCGCGAGTGCGATCCTTTTACCTCTCCCCCCCCTTACCTTCCGTTCCGCGCCGTACGCTATTTCCCCGTACCAGGGGTGTTGATTGCTTTTGCCTGTTGCACATGTGTGCGCGTTATCGATACTCCTGTCTCCCCATCCACGCATCGCGCCCGCTGCGCTCCGTGAGTGTGCCTTCCCACCCGCGTTCTCTTTCTCCATTCCTTCTGCGCGGAAGGGTCCTGCCCCTATCCCCCCCCAGCCCCCCCACCAGTTATTTGCTTCCTTTTTTCTTCCCCACCCTCACCCCTCCCAGTCCAGACATAGGGCCTTCCGCCTTACGCGCCTTAGCCCTTGCCATCCTCTCAGTTTTTACTTTCTTTCTTTCTCCTCCCTCTTTGCCCTCCTCCCCCCTGTTTGCTTTTCCCCTGTGGGCACCCGTTGCCTGTTCCCCCCCCACATTTGCGCCCTGTGCTCACACCCCTGGTCTCATGATGTTTTCCCTCCCGGCCTCTACTCTCCTCTGCGCCCGTGAGTCTCCTTTGTTCCTCCCTCCCAGGCTTCCTTGGAGCTCCCGGTCGGGGCCCGGGGGGGCCCTGTCCTTCGCTTGATTCTCGCGCTCCCGTCCCCCTCTCTCCCTCCCCTTTTGGCCCTTGCGGCGTCTCTTCCCCTCTGCCCCCTCCCCCCTCCGCGCGAGCCGTCCCCCCGCCCCCCCAGCATTTCCCTTCCCTTCTACTGTTTTCTTACATACCCCTATCTCTCGCCTGACCTTCTCCCCTCATTTTTTGAATGATCTCCCTTTTTGAGGGCCCCGTCGTCCGTCTCCTTGGCTCCCGCCCCTTTTGCGCATGTCGTCGCATCCCCTCACTTTCTTCTCCTTTAAGTTTTTCCCCCCCCTTTCGTTTTCCCTTTTTCCTTCTCCCCTTTATTCTTCCTTTCTTTTTACCTCTTCATTTATGTCTCTCCTTCATCGTACTCTCTCTCTCTCGTCTTTCTCCCTCCGGTCCTCCTTCCTTCCTCCCTCACGTTCCTTTCCCTCCTCCTCCTCTCTCGCTTCTTCCCACCCCCTGCCTTCCTTCCACATCCGTTCTTCCTTCTACCTTTCCAAGTCCTCTCCGCCCGCCTTCCTTCCCCTTTCCCCTATTCTCCTTCTGTATCTCTCCCATCCTACTCCTTCCTTCCTTCCTTTCTTTCTTTATTCTCTTTTTTGCGCCGGGGTCTCCTTGGTTGCCCCCGCTGCCTGGCCCTCCTTGCTCTGCCCGCCGCCCGTCTGGCCTGCCCTCACAGAGCGCTTCACCTGCCTCTCTGCCTCAACCCAAGCGCTAGATATTACGGCAATGCGGCCCGACATGATTGCACCCACCTTTATGCCCAGCATGTCAGGGGAAGGCCGCGGGAGGAGTAATCGTTGTGAGTTCACACCACGCCAGCCTGGGTCTCCAGAGTACGTTCGAGGCCGGTGGGACAACAGGAGAAGAACCCGGGATCTCCACAAGACCACCCACATAAATAAATATATAAACGCTCCGACCTATAAACGTGTATAACCAACACCGCTTTTATAGATCCCAGTCTCAGGAGGCCGAGGCCATGTGGAATGTCGAAACATGGATGAGGTCAGAGGATGAAACTTTGCAGAGGCAGTGTCTCACATTACGCGGTAGCCTGCCCACCAGGGGGGGTAGAGGAGTAGACGCAGGTTGTCAGGCCTTGGAGGGAAAGTGAGTTGGATAGAACCACCTCGAATCATTTCACTGTCCCCTAAAAAAATTTTCTTTTTTTTTGGTCTTTTCAAGCAGGGTCTCCCGTATAGCCCCACACAGGTCCTAGACTCACTCCTGTAAGACCGCCCTTGGCCCATTGAACTCAAAAAGAGCCACCTGCCTCTAGCCTCCCAAGTGCGAGGATTAAAAGGTGGGTTGGCACCCCAGGACGCACGCCAAAGCCCTAAAAATATGTTTTTCCAGGATGACTTTTTCGGGGCGGAGAGATAGCCTGCGGATTGAAGAGAGCAACCGAGCTCTGTGCAGAGAACCGTGGGGTTTCGATCCCTAGGCCACCCACAGGGCGGCTAAAAACCGTCTGTTAGAACAAAGCACATCCAATTCCAGGAGAACTCCAGTTCCTCCACCAGGGGAAGTTCCTGAGACCCTCTTCTCTTCGGACCTTCCGCGGCAAAGAGTGCAAGCGACACGGGGTAGCACAGACCTGCATTGCAAAAATAGTACATTCAATACACATACAAAAAAAAAAAATAAAATTAAAAAAAAAAAAAAAGAATGAATTTTTTAAATATTCAGGTCTTACTTTTGAACCTGTTACAGTGTAAATGGTCCGCATAAGTATATTAGAATCTCTGTTTTTTTTTTTTTTAGTGTGGTGTGTGGAGTGTGTGGTGTGCGTGTGTTGGTGATTTCAACATGAATGAAGGGTCCCTTGGAGGTCAGAAGAATGTAGGAAGGAGGCAGCACTGAAAGCTGAGTTCCGCTCCAGCTGTAGATCAACCTGATACCGGGTCCTGAGACCCAGTGCACCGTTCCCGTACCTCTGCCAGCTCCGCCCGATGCTTACTCCCTACTGCTGCAGGCCCTCTTTTGCCTCCCCTCCACCCCCCTCCTTTTTGCACTGCCATTCTCCTTCCTTCTCGGCGTATTTCTTCCCAATTTATCTGTTCCCCTACTTTGTGTTTCTCTCTGGTCTTGTTGCCCGATGCTTTCTTTCCCTTTTTCGTATACTTCTCGACATTTTGCACTCAGTCCCGACCGAAGCCTCGTATCCACAACCGGGCCCTGCTTCCCTCTGTACCCGTATGGTCGCGTTACCCCGCCTTTCCCTCCTTCTGCCCTGTCTGATTCCCTCCCCACGAACGGTGTTATTGGTCCCTTTCCCCTCCTTGGTCCACGCGCCCGGGCTTTTACCCCCCCCTTGGATGCCCGCCCCATTGGCCGCGTCTGGACGCATCCCTTCACCTATTGCTCCGCCATGTCCGCTGCTTGTGCCCCTGCCCAGTTCAAGCTTTTTTGTGCGAGCGCCCTCAATTCCCCTGACCCCGCCACTTTCTCCACAATCCCTTTTCTCTTTTTCCAGCCGCTCTCCTCTTCCTCCAGTTATGCCTTCTTTTGCTAAAAACTAGACCGTTTTGTTGAATTTAGACTTAAAAAATCCTTCTACAAATCACTTTAATATTGTCGACATTATATTGTTAGACAATCTACCAGCCCGTGTGGGTCCGGCGAGCGATGCAACACGGGAAGCAGGGACCCCTCTTATGTCGCTGACGATCACTGGACGTGGATGCCCTGGGCACATGTGTCTATGTACCCGTTGGTTTTATCTTCACCACCCGAGTGTGGGGTGCTATGGGATTTGACTTGGGTTGGGGGTGTGCCCACCTTATCAAGGGTGTTTTGGCACACGCGCCTTTTAATCCCAGAAACTTGGGAGGCAAAGGCATGTGGACTCCTGTGAGTTCAAGGCCAAGCCAGTTCTAACATAATGAGCTACATTCCGGCATGGCCGAGACTAAAGAGAAGAACCCTGTCTTGTCTCAAAAAGACTAAATAAAAAAAAAAAAAAACAAAGAAATATTTGCAAAAATTCTCTTAACCACTGCGCCAATGGTTCTCTGCATAGGACACCAAATTTCCAACTATATTTTTGGAAGAGTTTTATTAATTCGTGATTCCTTCCTCTCCCCACATCATTTCCACCCACATTTTACCCCTCCATTTATGGCTCTACAACTCTCATGGTGACGACCCGTAGTTTTGCGGTTCTACTCAGTGCATTTTACACATGTAACTCCACAGGCACTTGGGACGGGAGGCAGTAGATTACCAACTGGAAGCCAGCCTGAGCAGTGTATATAAAAACCTATCTGCAGCCAGGCGTGTTGAGGGTCAATACGAGTTTGACCTTTTAATCTAGCACTTTGGGAGGCAGCAGGCAGGCAGATTTTTTGACTAGATAGAGGGTCAGGGCCAGCCGGTCTACAGAGTGGGTTCCAAGACACTGGGCTACAGGAAAACCCGGTCTTGAAAAGACCAAAAAAAAAAAAAAAAAAAAAAAAAAAAAAAAAAAATAGAAAAAAAAAAAAAAAAAAAAAAAAAAAAAAACTATCTGCAAAATCAAAATTAAAGCAAAACTAAACAGTTTCTGACCAGGGTCGATGGTGCACATCTATGATCCTAACATTTGGAAGGTAGAGGCAGGAAGATCAGAAATTCCAGGACATCCTTGGCTAGGTAAGTGAATTCAAGGCCTCTGGACTACTTGAGTCTCCAGTCTCTCTCTCTCTCTCTCTCTCTCTCTCTGTTGCTCGTGCGTGCTTGTACACACACACACACACACACACTTATACACAGGTGGGGATATAGCTCATTTGGTAGAGTGCTTGCCTAGCATGCACAAAGCTGTGGCTTTGATGCTTAGCAGCCCATAAATCCAGGTGTGGTGGAGCATGCCTGTAATTCCAGCACTCAGGAGGAAGACGCAGGACGATCAGAAGTTTAGGGTCACTCTTGGTTATCTAGCAAGTCTGAAGCATGGCTAACTTGAGACTGTCTCAAAAATAAATAATCTCACTCTTTAAATCCCCATTGTTCGGGGCTGGAGAGATGGCCTAGCAGTTATGAGGAGAGATGGCCTAGCAGTTATGAGCGCCAACGACTCTTGTGGAGGACCGGGTTTGATTCCCAGCACCCACATAGCGGCTGAGAACCGTCTTTAACTCCAGTTCCAGGTGAATCTGATACCCTCTTCTGACCTTCGTGGCATTGCACGATACGGGTGCACAGACCTACATGCAGACAGTACATTCATACACACACAAAAATAAATAAAGTTAAATATTTTAAATCCTCATTGTTCAATTCCTAAAATGTTCTCATTTTTCTTCGTGAACTATCCCTTAGTTTAAGTTTCTCAGTATGACTCCTTATCACCATTCTACTCCCAAGCCAGTCATTAATTGTTTAAAATAATGTGTCTTCATTCATCTGAATTTATTTTTTTTCTCTCCAGCAGCTCACCTCATAGCAGAGTGAGTTTGTTTTTTAAAGTAAGATCTGTTGCCAGGTGTGGTCTTTTTGAGAGAGGGTCTCCCTTTAGTCCCAACTGGACTGTAGCTCATTATGTAGACCAGGCTGGCCTTGAACTCACAGAGATCTGCCTGCCTCTGCCTCCTGAGTGCTGGGATCAAAGGTATGTGCCACCATGTCTGGTGATGACTGGCTTTTAAAACCTGGATTCTAAGGTTCAAACTCAGGTCTATGTGCTTACATAAGTAAGCATTTATTGACTGAATCATCTCCCCATCTCCACATTTTTTCCCCTTTTGTTGTTGAAGATCTATCCCACATCTTGCTAGACAGGCACTCTACCATTGAGTTACATTCTCAGCCTTCATCATTGAAGTACAGACTTCAAAACCCTAGCTGTTCTGTTCTCTCATCTCTTTTTCCTTTGTGGTGCTAGGGATGAACCCAGGACTTAACCCATGCTAGACAAGCACTGTGCCTCTGGGCTCTACCCCAGCTCCTCATCTATTTCAGCTTCCTGTTACACTCCCTTCACTTTCTTCTCTCACATGCACTTTGCTCAGCACCACTTGGTAACCCTCATCTGGTACAGTTTTCTCCATTATAAATATATATATATTTTAATATTTTATTTATTTATGTGTATGAATGTATTGTCTGCATGTAGGTTTGTGCACCTGTGTTGTGCAATGCCGCGGAGGTCAGAAGAGGGTCTCGGATTCCCCTGGAACTGGAGTTCTCCTGGAATTGTAGTTACAGACAGTTCTCAGCCGCCATGCGGGTGCTGGGGATCGAACCCGGGTCCTCTGTAAGAGCAGTCGGCACTCTTAACCGCTAGGCCATCTCTCCAGCCCATTAATATATATTTTAAACCCCCCCCCATGCATCTGACTGCACTCACATGCATGCCATGGTGCACATATGGAGATCAAAGCACAATTTCTTTGGGAGCTGGTTCTCAACCCCCACCTTCTTCAGGCAGGAGGTCTTGTTTCTGTTGCTGTGCTGCATGCTCTAAGATAGCTCGCACTTGATATTCCCAGATTCTTTTGGCTTTGCCATGCTTAGTAATGCTAGGCTTACAGATGTGTGCTACCACATCTAGCTTTTTACATGGGTTTTGGGGATCAAATTCAGGTCACTAGGCTTCTGTGGGAAATGCTTATACCACTGAGCCATCTCTCGGCCCTGCCCCCCTTTTTTTTTTTTTTTTT
>VZQC01003677.1:985174-1054289 GCA_009823505.1 Rhizomys pruinosus | reverse complement strand
AATAAAACTGGTGTGAGCTAAAGGTGTCAGCTGCTGTGATGGTTAATCCTGGGTGTCAACTTGACTGGACTAAGGAACAAATAAGAGAAAAAGGATCTTCGGATTGGACCACCTCAACCCGGATGGCCCATCCCAAATGTGGGCGTTACCTTCTGCTGGCAGGCAGTATTAAAGGCCATGCCAGAGGGATCTGGTCCCTTTTTTTCCCCCTGCAGCTTGCCTCTCTCTCACTGGTGAGTTTGTCTTGCTGCTGTGATCAACCCTTCGGATCCCAGTGTGTACTGAGACCAGCAGATCTCCTGGAATCCATTCAGGCCTTCAGCACTAGATTGGGACCACTGAGACATCCAGCCTTGTGGACTGAGCAGTTCCCTGGATTCTCAGCCTCTCCAGTGCGGTGCGGCTACTGTTGGACTCCTTGAACTCTGTCACGTGAGCAAATCAATAAATTGTATATAGCTATATATTCGTCCTGTTGATTCTGTTTCTTTAGAGAACCGTGACTAATACAGCTGCTTTCCACTAATGTCTGAGTGTGACCAAGCCATAGGAAATATTCTTTTGAATACTAAAATTAAGATTCCTTGATTGTATTGCTTCCATCTTGTGTTAAGCTTATGTATGTATATATTATTGTTGTTATAAAGCTATCTGTGGGTTGGGGCTGCAGAAATGGCTGAGTGGTTAAGAGAACTGGCTATTCTTCCAAAGGACCTGGGTTCAGTTCTCAGCACTCACTGTAACTCCAGCTTCAGGGGATCCAACTCCCTCTTCTGGCCTCCATTGGGACTGCACACATGTGTTGTACTTAAATATATACAGATAAAACATTCATACACACAAAATAAAATAAATAAAAAATATATTTAAAGATATCTGTGGGTCCAGCAAGATGGCTCAGGTGACCAGCCCGAGTTTGATCTCTGGAGCCTAGATGATGGAAGGAGAGAATTGACTCCTAATAATTGTCCTCTGGTCTCTACATGTTTCCTATGGCACACATGCATCCAACCACCCTGTCTTTCCTTCTAAATAAGTAAACGTGAAACAAATCTAAAGAAAGATATTTGTGTATATAAATAAAGCACATTCTTGTGTATTGTTATAAATGGTTCAATACATACTGGGCACTATCTTTCTTATCTTCCCTACCCTGGTTTTTTCTTCTATTTTATAACAATAATTACAAGTTTACCACACTATACTTTCTGATGTGCTTACTCCTCCTCCATTTTATTATATGTAATCTTCATCTTAGCTAGGTTGGAGATATGTTATTACCCCTAGGTTTTAGATGAAGAAACAATAGTCAAATAATCATTAGTGACTTGTTCAAGATCACATAATTTGTTGCTAGGTGGGTAGTTTTTAAATGTCAGGTATGTTTTGACACTTCCTACCATATACTTTCCATCACCATAAGAATAGTGAGAATTTGGGTAATGTCTAGTAAAACTATTCTAAACAGTTTTATTTTGTTTTGTTTAGTTTTGTTTTGTTTTGTTTGTTTTGTCCTAGGGACTCAACCCAGGGCTTCATGCAAGCTTAATAGACACTGTCCCACTGGGTTAAATTCACAACCTATAAACATGTTTTTATATTGTTTACTAGAAAAAGGATTTCAGGAAACCTTTTCTTTTTTTTTCAAAATGAGTACAACAAAGGGAAAATGACCATGATGTATAAATGACTAATTCTTTCTGACTTTTCAAAACAATGATGTAATTTAAATGTGTCTTTACCTTGGTTTCTAGTGCTTACTAAACAAACTTCCTTTTTCCTAAGCATAATTATGTTTTTAAAAACATTTATTGCCAGGCGTGGTGGCGCATGCCTTTAATCCCAGCATTTGGGAGGCAGAGGCAGGTGGATCCCTGTGAGTTCAAGGCAAGCCTGGTCTACATAGTGAGCTCCAGGCCAGCTGGGATTAATGGGAGACCCTGTCTCGAAAAGACCAAAAGATAAAACAAACAAACAAATGTTTTGTTTTGGAAGGGGAGCACATTCGAATGCCACAGCACATGTGGAAGTCAGAGGACAACTTGTGGAAGTTGGTTCTCCCTTCCACTGTGTGAATACGAGAGATTGAACCCAGGTGGGCCAGGCTCAGTAGCAAGCACCTTTACCCTGTAAGCCATCTCCCCAGCCCTATTTTGTTGGTTTCAAAAATCGTTTGTTTTAGCTGGCATGGTGGTGCTCACCTTTAATCCCAGCACTCAGGAGGCAGAGGCAGACTGATCACTGGAAGCTCAAGGCCAGCTTGGTCTACATAGGAAGTTTCAGGCCAGCTGGGAATAGAGGGAGACCCTGTCTCAAAAAGACAAAAGAATTGTTTTTTTCAATTAATTATTACTTATTGTGTAAAGATCACTTCTGATTTTTACACCTTGCAGGTGTCAGTTCTCTCTTTCCATGATGTGGTCCCAGGAGATCAAACTCAGTTAGGTCTTTGGGCCCCGTGGCAAGGGCCTTTACCCAATGAGCCATTTCATCAGATCCATGTCTTTTTTTTTTTTTTTTTTTTTTCTTTTGAGACCGAGTCTCCCTATACCCCAGCCTGTCCTTGATATCACTGTGTAGCCAGGTGGCCTTGAACTCACAGAGATTCCACCTGCCTCTTGCCTTCTGAGGTGCGGGATTCAAGGCATACACCACCAAGCCCAGTTCTTCAAGTGACATTCTCACGCCCTTTTAATTTCCTAGTTCTTGGGAGGCAGAGAGAGGCGGATTTTTTGTATGAGTTCAAGGGCCAGCCTGTGTCTACAGAGTGAGTTCCAGGACAGCTGGGGCTACAGGGAGACCCTGTCTCAAAATAGACAAAAAAAAAAAAAAAAAAAAAAACGACAGTTCTTAGCCACCCTGTGGGTGCTGGGAATCGAACCTGGGTCCTCTGCAAGCAGGTCATCCTCTTAACCACTGTAGCCATGCTCTCCAGCCCCTCTCTTTTTTAAAAATATTTTATTTATATTTTTTTATGTATGAATGTTATGCCTGGATGTATGTAAGTGCACCGGTGTCTGTAAGGTTCATGGAGGTCAGAAGAAGGCAGTGGATCCCCTGGAACTGGAGTTATGTTCAGTTATTAGTGGCCATGTGAGTGCTGGGAATCAAAACGGAGGGCGGTCCACTGCAAGAAACCCCCACCGTGCTTGTAACCGCTGAGCCATCACTCCAGTTCCTGTTTTTTTTTTTTTCCTCTTTGAATATTTTAAAAAATATACAATTTCGAGCCATGTGGTGACACAAACCTTTTTAATTCTAGCATTCCAGGAGGCAGAGGCGTGGGATCTCTGTGAGTTAAGGCACAGGCCTGGGGCCAACATACCAGAGTTCCAGACAGCTGGGGCTGCAGGGAGACCCCTCATCAAAAAGACCAAAAAAAAATATTTTAAAAATTATTATTATTGCCGGCTGTCCGGGTGGCCGCACGCCTTTAATCCTAGCTACTTGTGAGGGCAGAGGCAGGCAGATCTATGTGAGTTCAAGCCAGCCTGGCTCTAACAGAGTGAGTTCCAGGACAGCTGGGGCTCACAGGGGGCCCTGTCTCAAATAAACAAGACAAAAAAAAAACAATTATTATTGGTGCTGAGAGTAGAATGGCCTCAGTGGTTAAGAGCCACCACCACTGCTCTTTTCGGGAGGACCCAGGGTTCCATTCCCAGCACCCACATGGTGGCTAAGAAAAACTCATTCAAACTCCAGTTCCAGGGGATCCAACCACCCTTCTTCTGACCTCCGCAGCATCACGACTGGATGCACTACCTACAGTCAGACAGTTACTCTCCACATAAAAAATAAATTAAAAATTTTTCTTAAACTAAAAAATTATTTTTTTAATTATGCATATGTGTTTCTTTTTTTTTTTTTTTTTTTGAGAACAGTGGTTCTCCCTACAGCCCCAGCTGGCCTGGAACTCACTCATGTAGACAGGATGGCTTGAATCCTTGAGCTGACTTCCTTGAATCTAGATATCACGCCTGCCTCTGTCCTGGTGTAGGATTAAGATGGCCGGGGCTGGAGAGATGGCCTAGCGGTTTTAAGAGCGCTGACTTGCTCTTGAGCGGACCTGGGTTCAATCCCCGACACCACACGGAGTTGCGGAACCTGTCTTTTTAACTCCAGCTCCAGGGGAATCCATCACCTTTTTCTGACACCTCCGCTGGCATTGGCATGCACTGGGTGCACAGACCTTACATGCGGACGTACATCCCACATAATAAAATAAATAAAATTAAAAAAATTAATAAAGGCATGGCGCCACCATGACAGGCTTAACTAGATGCGTTCTTAGCCATCATGTGGGTGCTTGGGAATTGAACCAGGTCCTCTGACAAAGAACAAGTCGTGCTCTAACGATGAGCCATCTCTCCAGCCTGAATATTTGTTTTCTATGTGTAGGTTTGTGCATGTTGCTGTTGTTTGTGGAGGGCAGAGACACAGATCCCTTTGGTGCTGGCGTAGTTATCAGGCTCTTGTGAGTTGTTTGACAACGGGTGTTGGGAATCTAATTTAGGTTTTCTGGCAAGAGCAATTAACATGTCTTCTTTTTTTTTTTTTTATTTTTTTTTTGTCTTTTCGAAACAGGGTTTCCCTGTAGGCCCCAGCTTGTCCTGGAACTCGCTTGTAGACCAGGACTGGCCTTGAACTCAACAAAGATCCACCGCCCTGCCTCCAAGTGCTAGGATTAAAGGGCGTGCCGCCCACCACGCCCGGCTAAGAGCAATACATGCTCTTAACTGCTGCTGACACCTCCCCAGTCGCCCTCACGTGTTTTGTTTTTTTTTCAAAATTGAGGTTCTCAGTAGCACAGGCTAACCCTGAACTTCTATGTGCTGAGGATGACCTTGAAACTCTGAATCTCCTGCCTCCAAGCCTCTGAACGTTTCGGATTACAGGCATATATTACCATACCAAGCTGTGAAGACAATTTTGTATGCGATTTCTTGTCTGGAGCCAGTGTGGTGACACATGCCTATTTATCCAGTACTCAAGAGGGTAAGACAGAGGTATCATTGTGAATCCAGCGCCGCTTAGGCTATAAATGATAGTTCCACATAGTCGGCGATCACGTAAAGTAAGACCCTTGTCGTCAAAAAAAATTGACTAAATTAGACTAAAAAATAAAGGAATGAGGGCTGACTAGGCATTCAATGAGTAAAAGCTTTTGATGCACAAGCCTGATGGCTGAGTTCAGTCCCTGGATCCCATGATGGATAAGAGAACCAACTCCGAAAGCGTGTCCTTCTAGCCTGCCACATCACATTGCTGTGGTACATGGGTATCCAGTGTACCATACACACACGATCATTACACACACTATACAATAATATAATTAATGAAATAAAAATGAAAGAATAAGGAGTAAAAGTAATTAAATAGCACACATAATTTAATGCAGAGATGACCTGGACCTTTTAATCCTGAGTCTGATAAAATTAAATTTGACAACTGATTTGTGGGGATGATTTTGCTAGGAATGACTCTTTATAGTGAGCCTTTAAAAATTGAAGTTTTAGTGTGGAGCACAAGGGGCAAGATTGATGGTTTCTTGGCTCCAAGGAGGAACTTTAAACCCTTAAGGAAAACATGACATCTTTTAGCCCAAAAAAAAGAAAAGAAGAAACGAAGAAAAAGAAAAATCCTCCAACTCAAGTGAATATTTGTATGTAGGTGGTATCTAGTTGTGTATTTATATGTATACAATATAATGATTGGGATGAGAACAACAACCAACAAAAGTAGCTGAAAAAAAAAAAACAGACTGAAAACAGTGACAGATTCTCCCCAGAAACAATAAGGCCTAAAAAAAACTTTGGACAAAAAAAACAAACAAAACCAAACTCTGGAAAGCCTCAGAAAAAAGATGCCTAGACATGTCATGGGCAGGACTGCCTGAACTCAGGGAGGTGGGGGCATGGAAACGGGAAATGACATGGATTGGAAATGATGTATATGTATGGGAAAGTTTAATAACGATATATCAAAAGAAAAAAATAATAAACAATTGAAGTTTCTGGCCAGGGCATGTTGGTTGCACACCTTTAATCCTAGCTACTTGGAGATCCAATGCAAGGCCAGCCGTCTAAATTGTGAGTTCAGGCCAGGCCTGGTTAACAGAGGAGTTCCAGGACAGCTGGGGCTACAAAGAGAACCCTTGTCTCGAAACCCACCAAAAAACAAAACAAACAAAGAAACAAACAAACAACCCACAAAATTGAAGTTCTGACCAGGTGTGGTGGTGCATGCCTGTAATCCCAGCACTTGGGAGGCAGAGGCAAGTAGATCTCTGTGAGTTCAAGGCCAGCCTGGTCTCTACCTAGTGAGTTCCAGGACAGCTGGGGCTACAGGGAGACCCTGTCTCAAAAAGACCAAAAAAAAAATAATAATAATAATAAATAAATAAATAAATCAGATTTCGGGGGCTGGAGTTTCGGGCTCAGCAGTAAGAGCACTGACTGTTCTTGCTGGGGACCTGGGTTGATTTCCAGCAACCCACATGGTGGCTAACAACTGTCTGAAAACTCCAGTTCCAGAGGATCTGATGCCGTTCTCTGACCTCTGCCAACACTGCACAACATTGGCACAGGTCATGTATTATAGACAATACACTCATACATATTTTTTCCATCTTTTTGAGACAGGGTCTCCCTGTAGCTCTAGCTGTCCTGGAACTCACTGTGTAGACTGGCCGGCCTTGGAACTCACAGAAATCGATCTGCCTCCCGAGTGCGGGGATAAAGGAGTGCACCACCATGCCCCCCTCTCATATTTTTTTTTTTTAAATCGAACTTTGAGCTGGGCATGGGTGGTGTGCATGCCTTTAATCCTAGGGACTCGCACTCGGGGAGGCTAGAGGCAGGTGGATCTTTGTGAGTTCAAGGCCCAGCCGGTCTCAGGTAGTTCTAGGCACAGCTGGGCTCCAGGGAGACCCTGTCTCAAAAAGAAATTGAACTTTTGAATAACCTTGTTCATCAAATATTTTGAAAAACATTTAAGATTATGTATTCCTTTTTTTAATTTTATTTATGATGTGTTCAATGTACTGTCTGCATGCAGGTTTGTGCAACCCGTGTTGTGCAATGCCCGGAGGTCAGAAGAGTGTGTCAGATTCCTCTGGAACTGGAGTTCTTCCTGGAATTGGAGTTTCAGACAGTTCTCGGGCCGCCATGTGGGTGCTGGGGATCGAACCCGGTCCTCTGTAAGAGCGGTCGGTGCTCTTAATGCTAGGCCATCTCTCCAGCCCTAGGATTATGTATTCCTGTTCACATACTGAATACTTGATTATTAGATTAAGGTGAGACAGTTAAGAAAAAACAATTTGGCAGGCGTGGTGGCGCAAACCTTTAATCCCAGCACTCAGGAGGCAGATGCAGGTGGATCTCTGTGAGTTCCAAGCCAGCCTGGTCTACAGATGTGAGTTCCAGGCCAGCTGGGGCTACAAGTAGAACTGTCTCAAAAAAAAAAAGAAAGAAAAGAAAAAGAAAAACAATATATCAGTCCTACAGTGATTTGGAATTCCAGTGTAATTAACTCTTCCCATGTTAAGCTAAATATAGCTTTAATCTTGTTCTCTGTGACACAGTTATGCCCCTGACTCAAAACAATGTGTGGATTCATGAGATGTAATAGCAATGACACTTAAACAACTATGACATTGAAAACAACAACTGCCCCACAAATGTTGAAAAACAATAATACGTGGGTTTACGTTGACATGTTTGTGACTTTGTATGCTGTTCTGAGTCAGTGAAATCAGAAAGACAAAACTTCTTCCTTTGTAAAACTGTTGTGCAACGATGTTCATGCCATGCTTGATATGCTGTTCAATAAATATGAGAGGAAGCCCTGTGCTAGAAGGAAGAAGAAATCAAGGCATAGAGTTCTGAGAAAAGCAGAACACAGAACAGATAGGGCCCACTCTTGATTAAACTACTCCAAAAGTGAAGGTTTTTTTCTTTAATGATTTGGATGCCTTTTTGATGATTTTTAATCCCTTGAGGAAGGATCATTTATATCTGGGGAAAAAAAGATTGTGTTTTGGCTTGGGCATGGTGATGGCTACCTGTTAGTTTGGCTGAGCCAGAAAAATCATAAGAGGCCAGAATGGTCTACTATGTATTGAGTTTGAAGCCAACCTCAGTACATAGCAAAGACCTTTTCTTTTTGTGGGGGGTGGTTGAGACAGGTGTCCTCTGTAACCACAGCTGTCCTGGAACTCACTATGTAGAACCAGACTGGGCCTTGAACTCTCAGAGATTACCTGCCTCAGCCTCCCGAGTGCTGGGATTAAAGGTTGCCCCCTTTTTGTATAAAAAAAAAGATTATTGTTCAGTGTCAACATTCTACAATAAACCTTGCATATGTCAGTATACCAGGTATATGCCACTACTCACCAGGAACAAATAATTCAATTTGCCAATTCATAGAACAGTTAAAGCTAAAACTCAAGAAGATGTCAAGCTGGTTAGAACACACAGTCCGACGCTCTATTACATCTAACCCCAAGGAGGGATTAAGTGGCTCTATGGACAGAAGGATGGAGGGAAATGCAAAAGAAGGAGGAATTCCATCAGTCATCTTCATTCATTCAACTAATGCCCATATTAAAATGTGAAGGAGTTGGCCGGGTGTGGTGGCGCCACGCCTTTAATCCTAGCACTTGGAGGCAGAGGAAGGCTGATCTTTGTGAGTTCAAGGGCTAGCCTGGTCTACAGGAGTGAGTTCAGGACACCTGGGGCTACAGGGAGACCCTGTCTCGAAAAGACCAAAAAAAAAAAAATAATAATAATAAATAAATAAATAAATAAATAAATAAAATAAAATGTGAAGGAAGTTATTTGAAGTATGACTACCAATGATTCCTTTTCTACCCCTGTCTATAACAACCAAGGGATAACATACTGAAGAAAGGAAGCAAAGAGACCTGGCAGTTCTGACAAATAAGTCAGAAAAATAATCATATCTGATGTAGACAAAACACCCATTATCTACACGGAAACACACACACACACATACACACACACACAATTCCTTAACTAAATTCCCATTTGCATCCTGTATTCCCATGCCATGGTGGCTCATCTATTTACTCTGGAATAGAAACATGAGAGTTACCAAGGTGTTTTTGGTTGTTTTTTTTTTTTTTTTTTTTTTTTGTCTTTTCGAGGACAGGGTCTCCTTGGAGCCCCAGCTGTTCCTGGAAACCACTCTGTAGATCAGGCTGGCCTTGAACTCACAAAGATCCGCCTGCTTCTGCCTCCCAAGTACTAGGATTAAAGGCGTGCGCCACCACGCCCAGCTCAAAGTTTTCAATAATAGAATGTTTGAGTCACTTTGTGTTACTTTTTGTATGTTGTGTAGTTAAAGGCCCAGTTTCATTTTTCCATATCTGAATATCTATATACTTTGTACTCCTAGACTTAATAACCTATATACATGGATTTATTTTTGTCACGTATAAGTTTAGGCTTATTATAACTATAAACTATATTTTCTTTAAAACTATTATGTAAGCATCTAAAAAAAACTAGTATGTGCATTACTTTTTGTTTGTTTGTTTTTGTACTTTTTTTGAGACAGGGTCTCTCTGTAGCCCCAGCTAGCCCGGAACTCATTCTGTGGATCATGCTGGCCTTGAACTCTCAGAGATCTGCCTGCCTCTGCCTCCTGAGTGCTGGGATTAAAGGTGTGCACTACCACATCCAGCACATTAAATTATTAATAAGCCAATGCTGTGGGCAACCAAAGGGAGGGATTTTAATTCAACAAAACCCTTTCTGTTGTCTGGATAGGCTGACTGTATACTGCCATGGTATTTTAGCTGCCTATGAAGACAGCAGGCTTGTTGACAGCCCCCACTGTTGCTCTCATCGTGACTGAAGTAAGAAAAAAAAGACATCAGGTTTGTGGAAAAAGAGAATGGCAGGGCTGGAGAGATGGCTCAGCAATTAAGAGCACCTGTTGCTCTTGGAGAGGACCTGGGTTGGATTCCCAGCACCCACATGGCGGCTGCACTCATACACATAAAAAATAATAAATAAATAATTAAAAAAAAGAACAGGGAAAAAAAAAAAAAAAAATTTTTTAAATTTATTTTATTTTATTTATTTATTATTATTTTTTTTTATCTGCCTGCCTCTGCCTCCCGAGTGCTGGGGTTAAAGGCGTGCACCACGAAACCTGACAGTACATCACTTTTGAAAGGCAAAAATTGGCTTGCTCCTTTTCACAGTGGACATCAGTGGCCAAATGTACTTGTAAGCCATGGTCAAAGCTAGCAGCGAGACACGAAAAATTCAGCAGGCTTGGTCTTGCATCCAAATGGACGCAACTGCCTTTATTTATTTATTTTTTATTATGTTTTTACTCTTGTTTCTTTTTTTTTTAATTAATTAATTTTATTTTACAACAAATCTAGACCCGTGTTCCCGCCCATTCCCCCACCCCGCCAGAGCTCATGTATTCCTGCAAACATGCTTTTTCTTCTTAGTCTTCTCAATATCTTTCCATGGGGAAGTTGACTATTTTGAGCGGAAGTTCACTGTTTCACTCAGTTCTTTGATGCAGTCTTTTCTGTTGTTGTTGTTTCCAAATGCATTACGCCCAACTGTTTGTACAAAAGCAACAGGGGGCGCCTACATGAGAAAATACTTACAACTGGGGTAATGGCACTAGCATCCACAGATGAGGGATTACCATTCGTCGTTTGTTTTTCTGGGACTGTGTTACTTCACTCAGGCATTGATGTCCTCTAGCTCCCGCCATTTTCCTGCAAAGCTCGTGATGCGTCTTTCCTTACTCGTCAAAACTCCATTGTGTAGATGTACCACATTTTCTCGTATCTCTACTTGAAATAAACATGGCCGTGCATGTATCTCTGTGGTGGCGTAAGTCTTGAGGGTACATTGTCCAGGAGTGGTATGGCCTGGGTCGGGTGGCAAGTTCATTCCAAGTCTTCCAAGGATTCTCCACACTGCTTTCCATAGTGGCTGTACGAGTTTACATTCCCACCAGCAGTGGATGAGTGCCCCTTTCCCCACAACCTCTCAGCACTTGGTATCATTTGTTTTCTTGATCCTAGCCAGTCTTATTGGAGTAAGATGAATCTTAAAGTGGTTTTCATTTCATTTCCTTAATGATTAGTGATGTTGAACAGTTCTTGAGGTGTTTCTCAGACATCTCTAATTCCTCACTTGTGAAGTCTCTGTTCAGTTCTTGCTCCATCTATTGAGGGGTTCATTTGTTTTCTTTTTCTTTGTTTTTTGAGTAGTTTATATATTCTGGAAATCAATGCTTTGTTCAGTTATCTGCAGTGAAGGTTTCTCACCCACTCTGTGGGATTCTCTTCACTTCCCTTGATTGTTTCTTTTGATGTACAGAAGCTTTGAGTTTGATGGGTCCATTTGTCAATTGTCGACCTTAATTCTTGTGCAGCTGCTGTTGATTTAGGAAGTCTTTTCCTACGCCTATGTCTGTTGTAGTCTGCTGCCAACTTTTTCTTCTATCACCTTCAGAGTTTTGGGGTTTCATGTTGAGGTCTTTAATCCATCTGAGTTGACTTTTGTACAGGGCGAGATGGTAGGTTTTAATTTCATTCTTCTACAAGTGGTGATCCAGTTTTGCCAACACACTTGCTGAAGATGCTGTCTTTTCTCCATTGTGGCTTCTTGGCCCCCTTGTCAAATATGAGATGGCTGAAAATTGTATGTGCTCAGATTTGGATCTTCGGTTTTGTTCCATGGTCAACAGGTCTGTTTTTGTGCCAGTACCAGGCTGTTTTTATGCTAAATAGCCCTGTAGTATAGTTTGAAGTTCTGGTATAGAGATCCACCCTGTGTAGCTCTTTTCACTCAGGGTTGTTTTGGCTATTCGGGGTCTTTTGTTTTTCCAAATGAATTTAAGAACAATTGTTTTCAAGCCTGTGAAGAAACTCTGGGGATTTTGATTGGGATTGCGTTAAATCTATAAAAGAGTTTTGGTAAAATGGAAAATTTTTACAATGTTAATTTTCCAATCCGTGAGCATGGGAGGTTTTTCCATCTTCTGAGGTCTTCTTCATTTTCTTTCTTTAAGGGTTTAAAATTTTTTGTTTGTAGAGGTCTTTGGTGTCTTTGGTTAGGTTTGTTCCTAGGTATCTTATTGTTTGAGGCTATTGTGAGGGGAAGGTCTCTTGTTTTTTTTGTTTGTTTGTTTTGTTTTTTTTTAATTTTATTTCTTGTATGTGAATGATTATGTCTGCGTGCAAGTTTGTGCACCCGTGTCGTGCAATGCCCGCGGAGGGATAGAAGAGGGTATCGGATTCCCCTGGAACTGGAGTTCTCCTGGAATTGGAGTTTCAGACGGTTCTCGGCGCCATGTGGGTGCTGGGGATCGAACCCGGTCCTCTCACGAGCGGTAGGCGCTCTAGCCGCAGGCCATCTCTCCAGCCCCGGGAAGGTCTCTTTTAATTCTTTCTCCAGTTGCTTGTTTTGGTTGTAAAAGAAAGGCCATTGAATTTTTTTTTTTTCTTTTTTGGTCTTTTTGAGAGTTGAGTTTTTTTTTTTTTGAATTTTGAGAGAGGGCTCCCTTAGCCCAAGCTGTCCTGGGACTCACTCTGTAGACCAGGGGCCTTGAACTGCAAAGATTCGCCTGACCTCTGCCTCCCAAGTGGCCTAGGATTAAAGCATGTTGCCACCAGGCCGGTGGGCATTGTTTCTCCACCCCCCTACCCCTTCCCCCCACCCACCCCCGGTAATTTTTTATCCTGCCCGTTTGCTGAAGATGTTAATCATTTCTAAGAGTTTTCTGGTGGGTTCTAGCATCCTTAAGTAAACCAAATCATATCATCAGGGCAAAAGGATGATATTGACTTCCTCTTTTCCAATTAGTACTCTTAATATCTTTTCTTGCCTTATTGCTCTAGCACGTGTTTTAAGCACTATATTTCGAGAGGAGTGGTGACAGGGGGCAGCCTTGCTGAGTTCCTTACCCTTTAAAGTGGATATGTTTCTGTCATTTCCCCATTTTAGGATATATTGCTGTGTGTTTCCTGTAATGGCTTTGTTACATTGAGGAATGATCCTTCTCAGTCCCATTCCATTCTAGGACTTTAAGCTATAAAGGATGCTGATTTGTCAAGGCTTTTTCAGCATCATTGAGATGATGGTGTGGTCTTTGTTTTTATTCCAGTTATGTGTTGATGATATGTTAAATTTATGTATTTCAATAATTATTTAAGATAAGCCAGGACATGTAGAGTGCTGCCTCTTAATCCGTCATCGCTTGCGCGAGCGCCCAGCAGGCGCACGCGCGTGACGTCTACGCTTTGACGTTCACCAGGCCCTTAGCTTTGTGTCCACCAGCAGCCAACGCGACCAGGACCCGTCACGTTGTCAGGTGAGACCCTGTCTCAAAAGACCAAAAAGTATAAAGATAGCCAGGCTGGTAGTGCATGCCTTTAATCCGTAGCAGCCAGAGGCAGAGGCAGGCAGATCTTGTGAGTTCAAGGCAGCTGGTCTACCCAGCAGTGATCTTCCAAAAACAGCTAAGGTCTACAGGGATGACCCTGTTTCCAAAAGACCAAAATAATTTTTGTTTCAAGATTTTATTGTTCATATTTTTATTTTATGCACTGGNATGTCAGGTATGTTTTGAAACTTCCTACCATATACTTTCCATCACCATAAGAATAGTGAGAATTTGGGTAATGTCTAGTAAAACTATTCTAAACAGTTTTATTTTGTTTTGTTTAGTTTTGTTTTGTTCTGTTTGTTTGTCCCTAGGGACTAACCCAGGTGCTTCATGCAAGCTTAATGACACTGTCCCACTGGGTTAAATCACAACCTATAAACACTGTTTTTTATTCTAATTGTTTCTTTTAAAAAACAAAAAATGGATTAAAAACCTTTTCTTTTTTTTTCCAAAATGAGTGCACAACAAAGGGACGTAAATGACCATGATGTATAAATGTACTAATTCTTTCTGACTTTTCAAAACAATGATGTAATTTAAATGTGTCTTTACCTTGGTTTCTAGTGCTTACTAAACAAACTTCCTTTTTCCTAAGCATAATTATGTTTTTACACAACAACATTTAATTGCCAGGCTGGTGCGCGCTGCCTTTAATCCAGCATTTGGGAGCGAGTGCAGGTGGATCCCTGTGAGTTCAGGCAAGCCTGGTCTACATGTGAGCTGCCAGACCAAGCTGGTGTTAAATGGAGACCCCTGTCTCGAAAAAGACCAAAAGAAAAAACAAACAAACAAATGTTTTGTTTTGGAAGGGGAGCACATTCGAATGCCACAGCAACATGTGGAAGTCATGAGGACAACTTGTGGAGTTGCTGTTCTCCTTCCAGCGTGGAATACGATGTGAGAATTTGAAACCCAGGTGGGCCAGCTCATAGCAGCACCCTTTTTACCCTGTTTAAGCCATCTCCCCAGCCCTATTTTGTTGGTTTCAAAAATCGTTTGTTTTGCTGGCATGGTGGTGGCTCACTTTAACTCCCAGCCACTCAAAAGGCGGCCAAGGCAGACTGATCACTGGAGCTCAAGGCCAGCTTGGTCTACATAGGAAGTTCAAGCCAGCTGGAATAGAGGGAGACCTGTCTCAAAAAGACCAAAAATATGTGTTTATTTTCAATTACTTATTACTTATTGTGTAAACGATCACTTCTTGATTTTTACACACTTGCATGTGTCAGTTCTCTCTTCTCATTGATGTGGTCCCAGGAGGATCAAACTCAGTTAGGTCTTTGGGCCACCGTTGGCCAAGAGCGCTTACCCAATAGAGCCATTTCATTCAGATCCAGTCTTTTTTTTTTTTTTTTTTTCTTTTGAGACGAGTCTCCCTATAAGCCCCAGCTGTCTTCTGAACTCACTGTGTAGACCAGGCTGGCCTGAACTCACAGAGATTCCACCTGCCTCTTGCCTTCTGAGTGCTGCGGGGATTCAAGGCATACACCACCAAGCCAGTTTCTTCAAGGACATTCTCACGCCGCCTTTAATTCCTAGTACTTGGGAAGGCAGAGCAAGAGGCGGATTTTTTATTGGCAGTTCAAGGGCCAGCCTGGTTTCTACAGAGTGAGTTCCAGGACAGCTGGGGCTACAGGGAGACCCTGTCTCAAAATGACAAAAAAAAAAAAAAAAAAAAAAAGGACAGTTCTTAGCCCACCATGTGGGGTGCTGGGAATCGAACCTGGGTCCTCTGCAAGGCAGTCATCATCTTAACCACTGCTAGCCATCTCTCCAGCGCCCTCTCTTTTTTAAAAATATTTTATTTATTATTTTTTATGTATGAATGTTATGCCATGGCTTGTATGTAAGATGCACCGGGTTGCATGTAAGGTTCAGGAGGCTCAAGAAGAAGGCAGGATACCATGGAACTGGAAGTTATGTTCAGTTATTAGTGGCCATGTGAGTGCTGGGAATCAAAAACGAGCGGTCCACTGCAAGAAACCCCCCAGCGTGCTTGTAAACCGCTGAGGGCCATCACCCAGTTTTCCTGTTTTTTTTTTTTTCCTCTTTAAATATTTTAAAAAATATAATTTAGACCAGTTGTGGTGAGCACAACCTTTTAATTCTAGCATTCAGGAGGCAAGAAGGCAGTGGGATCTCTGTGAGTCAAGGCCAAGCCTGGGCCAACATACCAGAGTCCCAGACAGCTGGGGCTGCAGGGAGACCCCTCCTCAAAAAGACACAAAAAAAATATTTATAAAAATTATTAGTTATTGCCGAGGTGCCTTCGTGGTGGCCGCACGCCTTTAATCCTAGCTACTTGTGAGGCAGAGGCAGGCAGATCTTTGTGAGTTCAAGGCCAGCCCTGGTCTACAGAGTGAGTTCCTAGGACAGCTGGGGCTCCAGGGGAGGCCCTGTTCTTAAAAAAGAAGACAAAAAAAAAAAAATTATCATTGGTGCTGGAGTAGAATGGCTCAGTGGTTAAGAGCCACCCCACTGCTCTTTCGTAAGAGGACCCAGGGTTCCATTCCCAGCACCCACATGGTGGCTAAAAGTAAAACTCCATTCAAACTCCAGTTCCAGGGGATCCAACACCCTTCTTCTGACCTCCGCAGCATTTCACGACTGGATGCATACCTACATTGCAGACAGTATACTCTCCACATAAAAAATAAATTAAAAAATTTTTTTTTTTTAAACTAAAAAATTATTTTTAATATGCATATGTGTTTCTTTTTTTTTTTTTTTTTTGAGACAGGGTTTCTCCCTACAGCCCCAGCTGGCCCGGAAACTCACTATGTAGACAAGGCTGCTCAATGCCTGCTGCCTTGAACTCATAGATATCCAGCCTGCCTCTGTCTTGTAGGATTAAGCATGGTCCGGGGCTGGAGAGAGGGCCTAGCGGTTAGAGCGCTGACTTGCTCTTGAGACGGACCTGGGTTCAATCCCCAGACCACATCGAGTAGGTCTGGGAAACCGTCTTTTAATCCAGCTCCAGGGGAATCCATCACCTTTTCTGACTCCGCGCATTGGCATGCACTGGGTGCCCAGACCTACATGCGGACCGTACATCCTCCACATAATAAAATAAATAAAATTAAAAAAAATAATAAAGGCATGGCGCCACCATGGAACAGGCTTAATCAGTGCGTTCTTAGCCATCATGTGGGTCTTGGGAATTGAACCCAGGTCCTCTGACAAGAACAAGGTCGGTGCTCTAACGATGAGCCATCTCTCAGCCTGAATATGTGTTTTCTATGTGTAGGTTTGTGCATGTGCTGTTGTTTTGTGGAGGGCAGAGACACAGATCCCTTTGGTGCTGGAGTTACAGGCTCTTGTGAGTTGTTTGACAACGGGTGTTGGGAATCTAATTTAGGTTTTCTGGCAAGAGCAATTACAATGCTCTTTTTTTTTTTTTTTTTTTTTTTTTTGTCTTTTCGAAACAGGGTTTCCTGAGGCCCCAGCTGTCTGGAACTCGTCTGTAGACCAGGACTGGCCTTGAACTCACAAAGATCCACCGCCTCTGCCTCCAAGTGCTAGGATTAAAGGCGTGCGCCACCACGCCCGGCAAGAGCAATACATGCTCTTAACTGCTGTCGACACCTCCCCAGTCTCCCTCAGTTTTGTTTTTTTTTCAAAATGTAGGTTCTCAGTAGCACAGGCTAACCCTGAACTTCTATGTAGCTGAGGATGACCTTGAAACCTGAACTTCCTGCCTCGCCTCTGAACTTTGCGGATTACAGGCATATATTACCATACCAAGCTGTGAAGACAATTTTGTATTGCGATTTCTTGTCTGGAAGCCAGTTGGTGCACATGCTTTTATTCCCAGTCACTCAAGAGGTTAAGACAGAATATCATTGTGAATCCAGCCAGCTTAGGCTAATAAATGATAGTTCCACATAGTCTGGGATAAACGAAGTAAAGTAAGACCCTCTTGTCTCAAAAAAATTGACTAAATTAGACTAAAAAATAAAGGAATGAGGGCTGACTAGGCATTCAATGAGTAAAAGCTTTTGATGCACAAGCCTGATGGCTGAGTTCAGTCCCTGGATCCCATGATGGATGAAGAGAACCAACTCACTGAAAAGCTGTCTCTTGAGCCTCCACATCTACATGCTATGGTACATGTGAATCCATGTACCATACACACACATCATACACACACATACAATAATAATAATTAATGAAATAAAAATGAAAGTAATTAGAGTAAAAGTAATAAATAGCACACATAATTTAATGCAGAGATGACCTGGACCTTTTAATCCTGAGTCTGATAAAATTAAATTTGACAACTGATTTGTGGGGATGATTTTGCTAGGAATGACTCTTTATAGTGAGCCTTTAATTGAAGTTTTAGTGTGGAGCACAAGGGGCAAGATGATGGTTTTTGGCTCCAAGGAGGAACTTTAAACCCTTAAGGAAAACATGACATCTTTTTAGCCCAAAAAAAAGAAGAAGAAGAAAGAAGAAAAGAAAAACCTCCAACTCAGTGAATATTTGTATGTAGGTAGTTATATTGTGTATTTATATGTATACAATATAAGTGATTGGGATGAGAAACAACACACAACAAAAGTACTGGATAAAAAAAAAAAAGACTGAAACAGTGAACATTCTCCCCAGAAACAAAAAAGCACTTTGGAAAAAAAACAACACAAAACCAAACTCTGGAAAGCCTCAGAAAAAAGATGCAGACATGTCTGGCAGACGCATGAACTCAGGTGAGGTGGGGGCATGGAAACGGGAAATGACATGGATTAGGAAATGATGTATTATGTATGGGAAAGTTTAATAACGAATAAAAAGAAAAAAATAATTAAAAATTGAAGTTCTGCCAGCATGGTTGGTTGCACACCTTTAATCTAGCACTTGGGGAGAGTCACCAGAGGCCAGGCGCATCTATGTGAGTTCAACAGGCCAGCCTGGTTACAGAGGAGTTCCAGGACAGCTGGGCTACAAAGGAAGACCCTTTGTCTCGAAACAACCACCAAAAAACAAAACAAACAAAGAGAACATACACCAACAACCACAAAAATTGAAGTTCTGATACCAGGTGTGGTGGTGATGCCTGTAATCCCAGCACTGGATCAGAGGCAAGAGATCTTTGTGAGTTCAAGGCCAGCCTGTCTCTACCTTAGTGAGTTCCAGGACAGCTGGGGCTACAGGAGCCCTGTTCAAAAACAGACCAATAAAAAAAATATAATAATAATTAAATAAATAAATAAATACAAGTTTCGGGGGCTGGAGTTTCGGGCTCAGCAGTTAAGAGCACTGACTGTTCTTGCTGGGGACCTGGGTTTGATTTCCAGCACCCACATGGTGGCTAACAACTGTCTGAAACTCCAGTTCCAGAGGATCTGATGCCGTCTTCTGACCTCTGCCAACACTGCACAACATGGGCACAGTCATGTATATAGACAATACACTCATACATATTTTTTTCCATCTTTTTGAGACAGGGTCTCCCTGTAGCTCCAGCTGTCCTGGAACTCACTGTGTAGACTAGGCCGGCCTTGAACTCACAGAAATCGATCTGCCTCCCGAGTGCTGGGATTAAAGGAGTGCACCACCATGCCCCACCTCTCATATTTTTTTTTTTAAATCGAACTTTTGAGCTGGGCATGGTGGTGCATGCCTTTAATCCTAGGACTCGCACTCGGGAGGCAGAGGCAGGTGGATCTTTGTGAGTTCAAGGCCAGCCTGGTCTACAGAGTGAGTTCTAGGACAGCTGGGGCTACAGGGAGACCCTGTCTCAAAAAGAAATTGAACTTTTGAATAACCTTGTTCATCAAATATTTTGAAAACATTTAAGATTATGTATTCCTTTTTTTAAATTTTATTTATGTATGTGTATCAATGTACTGTCTGCATGCAGGTTTGTGCACCCGTGTTGTGCAATGCCGCGGAGGTCAGAAGAGTGTGTCAGATTCCCCTGGAACTGGAGTTCTCCTGGAATTGGAGTTTCAGACAGTTCTCGGCCGCCATGTGGGTGCTGGGGATCGAACCCGGGTCCTCTGTAAGAGCGGTCGGTGCTCTTAACTGCTAGGCCATCTCTCCAGCCCTAGGATTATGTATTCCTGTTCACATACTGAATACTTAGATTATTTAGAATTAAGTGACAGTTAAGAAAAACAATGTTGGCCAGGCGTGGTGGCGCAAACCTTTAATCCCAGCACTCAGGAGGCAGATGCAGGTGGATCTCTGTGAGTTCAAGGCCAGCCTGGTCTACAGAGTGAGTTCCAGGCCAGCTGGGGCTACAAGTAGAACCTGTCTCAAAAAAAAAAAGAAAGAAAAAGAAAAAGAAAAACAATGTAATCAGTCCTACAGTGATTTGGAATTCCAGTGTAATTAACTCTTCCATGTTAAGCTAAATGTATAGCTTTAATCTTGTTCTCTGTGACACAGTTATGCCCCTGACTCAAAACAATGTGTGGATTCATGAGATGTAATAGCAATGACACTTAAACAACTATGACATTGAAAACAACAACTGCCCCACAAATGTTGAAAACAATAATACGTGGGTTTAGGTTGACATGTTTGTGACTTTGTATGCTGTTCTGAGTCAGTGAAATCAGAAAGACAACTTCTTCCTTTGTAAAACTGTTGTGCAAGATGTTCATGCCATGCTTGATATGCTGTTCAATAAATATGAGAGGAAGCCCTGTGCTAGAAGGAAGAAGAAATCAAGGCATAGAGTTCTGAGAAAAGCAGAACACAGAACAGATAGGGCCCACTCTTGATTAAACTACTCCAAAAGTGAAGGTTTTTTTTCTTTAATGATTTGGATGCCTTTTTGATGATTTTTAATCCCTTGAGGAAGGATCATTTATATCTGGGGAAAAAAAGATTGTGTTTTGGCTTGGGCATGGTGATGGCTACCTGTTAGTTTGGCTGAGCCAGAAAAATCATAAGAGGCCAGAATGGTCTACATATTGAGTTTGAAGCCAACCTCAGTACATAGCAAGACCTTTTCTCTTTTGTGGGGGGTGGTTGAGACAGGGTCTCTCTGTAACCGCAGCTGTCCTGGAACTCACTATGTAGACCAGACTGGCTTTGAACTCTCAGAGATTACCTGCCTCAGCCTCCCGAGTGCTGGGATTAAAGGTGTGCCCCCTTTTTGTTAAAAAAAAAGATTATTGTTCAGTGTCAACATTCTACAATAAACCTTGCATATGTCAGTATACCAGGTATATGCCACTACTCACCAGGAACAAATAATTCAATTTGCCAATTCATAGAACAGTTAAAGCTAAAACTCAAGAAGATGTCAAGCTGGTTAGAACACACAGTCCGACGCTCTATTACATCTAACCCCAAGGAGGGATTAAGTGGCTCTATGGACAGAAGGATGGAGGGAATGCAAAGAAGGAGGAATTCCATCAGTCATCTTCATTCATTCAACTAATGCCCATATTAAAATGTGAAGGAAGTTGGCCGGGTGTGGTGGCGCACTCCCCCCTCCTCTCTCTTGGAGAGTGAAGGACAAGGAAGTACTGTGGATTGGATTTTAAATCTCTCTCAAAAGCCCAGGTGTTGGTGGCCTGGTCTCTGGGGTGGTGCTATTGGGACACCATAGAGAGAAGCGGGACCTAGTGAGAGGTCGTTAGACCTTCTTTTCTCTCTTTTTCATCTTGATCAAAGGTGAGCATTTTGGCTAAATCACTCAATTACATACCATGATGTGCTGCCTTGTCACAGGTCTAAAGCAACTGTGGACTGACACCTCCCAAACTGCAAGCCAAAATAAACCATTTCTCCTAATAAGCTGATAGTCTCAGATATTTGTTAAAGTAACAGAAAGCCAGCTAACACAGGCATTCAGAGGTGATCATGTACTTCAAGAGATGGTAGCAGCAGCACTGTCTAATGTTGCAGTTAGGACAAACTTAACTGAGCTAGAGCAAGACTGAACAGCTGGGAAGGCTCATGGAAATACAAGAAGAAAGCACCCCTTCATCACATTTTTGGGCTAAAGAAACAACCCTACAAGCATACTTGAAGGTGAATATTCTAGAAAGAAACAGGAAGAAAAATCAGATTGACTTGACAATTTCTTTACAGCATTGAATACAGAAGAAAATAGAACATTAGCATCAAGTGACAAAGCTTTATGTGAGGAGAAAAGTACCTCAAAATTCTATGCCCCAGCAAAAGGTCGTTTGTAGTAGACAAAATTTCACATATACAGAGGTGGAGTAATACTATATTTATTCTTTTTAAAAAATTTATTATTTTTATTTTATGTGTATGTGTGTATTGCCTGTGTGTGTTTGAGTGCACCTGTGCCTTGCAATGCCTGCAGAGGTCAAGAAAGTGTCGGATCCCCTGAAACTGGAGTTATGGATGGTTGTTAGCTTCCATGTGGGTGCTGGGACTTGAACCCCAGTCTTCTGCAAGAGCAGTCAGTGCTCTTAACCATTGCCATTTCTCTACTTTCCCATTTCTATTATTAAAAAAAAAACCCTGGAAAATGCATTTCAACACATTAAGGTATGAGACCCACATTTCAAGAACAGAAAATTAAGCATATCAATAGTTGTCAGTGAGAAATGTAGTTTCAATCTAACACAAATGTAAATGTATTTTTTTTATTTAAAAAATTTTTTTTATTAATTTTTATTTATTTCTGTATGTGTATGAATGTACTGTCTGCATGCGAGTTTGTGCACCCGTGTCATGCAATGCCGCGGAGGTCAGAAGAGGGTCTCGGATTCCCCTGGAACTGGAGTTCTCCCGGAATTGGAGTTACAGTCGGTTCTCGGCCGCCATGTGGATGCTGGGGATCGAACCCGGGTCCTCTGTAAGAGCGGTCGGCACTCTTAACCGCTAGGCCATCTCTCCAGTCCCGTAAATGTATTTTTGATGTGAAGCAAATGCCATAAATGATTATAGAAAGAATTGTTTCCCATATCGTTATGATAAGGACTTCAAAAATTTTGATTTTTTTTTAATTGAAGAAAGTGAGCAGGAAAAGTTAATTTTATTAAGGGTATACATACATGAACTCAGGAAAGGTGACTCCAGAGTCTGTCCTGTATGTGTGGAAGGGAGGGGGTAATAAAAATTAGCATGTGGATGGGGCTGGAGAGATGGCTCAGCGGTTAAGAGCACCAACTGCTCTTGCAGAGGACCCAGGTTTTATTCCCAGCACCCACATGGTGGCTAAGAACCATCTTTAACTCCAGTTCCAGGGGGATCTGACACCTTCTTCTGAGCCCTGTGGTGTTGCAGGACATGGGTGCACAAACCTACTTGCAGACAGTACATTCATACAAATAAATAAATAAATAAATAAATAAATAAATAAATAAAATTAGCATGTGGAAAGCTTTGCAATCTAGGCAAATAAAGATTGATATGGGAGAGAGTTCAACCAAGCTGCCTTGGTACAACCAATGTACCAAGTACAATGCATGAAAGAGGAGTACTTTTCAAGTTTGTATCAGTACAAGTAATGCTACATCCCTGAATGTATCCCAAGAGAAAATCTGAAATATATCCATAGTTTTTAATTCACAAATATTCATTTGTAGCTGTCTTTGTGAAGAAAAACTTCAAAGCAACACAAATGACCAACAAACAACACAAATGGATGCAATTTATAATTAGTTGAATTTAGTAAATTTTGTTTTTTTAAATATTTTTTTAATTTTTATTTATTTCTGTATGTGTATGAATGTACTGTCTGCATGCAAGTTTGTGCACCCGTGTCATGCAATGCCGCAGAGGTCAGAAGAGGGTGTCGGATTCCCCTGGAACTGGAGTTCTCCTGGAATTGGAGTTTCAAACGGTTCTCGGCCGCCATGTGGGTCCTGGGGATCGAACCCAGGTCCTCTGTAAGAGCGGTTGGCACCCCTAACTGCTAGGCCATCTCTCCAGCCCTGAATTTAGTAAATTTTGATATTCAATATGATGGGAAAACATATAGTCATCCATAAATATATTGTCGAGAAAAATCTATTCATGTGGATCAGAATACATCCTCAGCTGCTGTTAAGATCCAAATTAATAGTGAATTAAATCAATGAGCATTTCTTTCTTCTTCATGTACGAATTTGGAGATAGTCAGGCCAAAGCATGTATGAGGTCACTCAGGGCCGAGTCTCCTATTTTTGTTGCTTGCTGTCTATCTTCTTATATGTTTGTCTATTTGAGTCTACCTTGTTGTTATATATCAGTCCATCTTGTCATTAGTATTCTTTTTGGGGGGGGCAGCATCTCTCTGGCCCCAGCCTACCTAGAACTCACTATGTAGACCAGGCTGGCTTCAATTTTACACAAATCTGCTTGCCTCTGTCTCCTGAGTGCTGGGATTAAAGGCATGAGCCACCATACCTGGCTCATTAGTATTTTTCTGTTTTGTTTGCATGTAGAACATACTCCAATGTTTATAGTCTGTAATCATCCTCAGTTTATTTATTTATTTATTTATTTATTTATTTATTTATTATGTGTATGAGTGTTCTGTCTGCATGTAGGTTGGTGCACCCATGTCGTACAATGCCATGGAGGTCAGAAGAGGGCATTGGATTCCCCTGGAACTGGAGTTAAAGACAGTTCTTAGCTGCCATGTGGGTGCTAGGAATCGAACCCAGGTCTTCTGCAAGAGTAGTTGGTGCTCTTAACCACTGAGCCATCTCTCCAGCCCCCATCCTCAATTCTTTAGCTTGGTCATGTGGCTCATGTAGCTGGCTGCAAGGGAGGTTGGGAAGAATAATTCCAAAAACTTATAGACAATAGTAAGAAAAAAGTTGGTGGATTCTGTTACTAATGGGAGCATTAAAACATACTGGAAAACAATACCAGTCTTTGATTCTTTATAGAAAAAAAATTGTAATATATATATAGTAGAAAAAAACCTCAGGAAATAAATCAAGGCCAATTTTACATGTCTATGTGTACCCATACATGCAACACTTTTCTTTTCCTATATAAATAGTAGTTATATTTGCAAGTTTGAATTGTGGATGATTAAAATTTTTGTGCTTTTATTGCGTTTTCCTGATTTTTTTGTCTTACAAATTAACATATGTTTTTGCATTTAGAAAAGCCTCACTATATAAAAATAAGAAAGACAGACATGCGCGTTGGTGTCTGTTGGCAGCCTCACCTTCCTCTGATGCCCTTCAGTAGGCTTTTTTGTTGGTAGGTCTCTCAGTGTTAACACCAAGGCATGACATTATTTATTCTGCCACTAGACATGAAATGTGTCCTGGTGGGGGCTGACAGTGAGCTGATTTTAGTGTGATAAGGACATTTTTCTATAGGAATAAAAGCTAGCCTGAAATGTGGCCTTATCCTTCAGGAAGAAGTTCTGGGGTTCTCTTTTTTTAATTTTTTTTAAATTTATTTTTTATGTGTATGAATGTACTATCTGCATGCCGGTTTGTGCACTCTGTCATGCAGTGCCACGGAGGTCAGAAGAGGGTGTCAAATTCCCCTGGAACTGGAATTGGAGTTATAGACGGTTCTTAGCCACCACGTGGGTGCTGGGGATCGAACCTGGGTCCTCTGCAAGAGCAGTTGGTGCTCTTAACCACTAGGCTATCTCTCCAGCCCCTGGGGTTCTCTTAAGAAGGACTCCTTTCCTAAGATGGGGAAAGAAAGGAGGGGGTGTTCAACAGAGACTGGAACAGTAGGGAAGGGAAGGAACCAGGAGATACTTTAAAAATTTTATATATTTATTTTTATTTTTTATTATTATAAAATAATATTTATTATTATAAAATAATAATATAATTATTATTTTATAATAATAATTTTATAAAAAATTTTATATATTTATTTTTATAATTTGTATATATTTATTTTAATATAATATGGAAGGAACCAGGAGATACTTTAAAAATTTTATATATTTATTTTTATAAAATTTTCTAGCTCTACTGGGAAATACTTAAAAGGCCAAATTCCAGATCCTTCTGGAGCCTGAGACAGAGAGGGTATAGGCAAGTCCTACTTCTCCCTGTGGCCTGGCTTCTTACCTGACATTGCACAGACTGGGGATAGTTTTGACTTCTTCAAAGCTTTGTTGGACGGATGTCAGCTTGACTATTGGTCTAATAATGGAGGGAAGCAGAATAGGAGAGTGGCTCAGAAACAACCAGGTGAATGTCTTTTGTGGGACAGGTGAGCATCCCAGTGTGTACTGTCCCGCTGTCAGATGGGTGTCCCTGTGGCAGGTGAGTGTTCCTGTGTGCCAGGCGGGCATCCCCTTGTGCCATATGAGTGTCCTATGCTTACCAGATGTCTCCCATGTGTCAGATGAATACCTCCCTTGTACCAGATGTGTCTCCTCTGTGGTTATGACTCTGTTTGATAGGCGAGTTCCTCCCATGAGTTAGGCCCTGCTCCATCTAATGCTGGCCCAAGCTTCGGATCTGCCTTTTACTAGCTGTGTAGCTTAAGATAATACTTACTTGCCTTGTGCTTCAGTTTTCTCTGAGGTTGAGCAGCAGTGCAATCTCTACCCCTCAGGCTGGGCAAGGGGGTCGATTGATCAAAGGTGTCTCAAGTGCCTGATGTACCTGATCTAGTCTAAGGACTGCATAACAAGGTACCACAAGCTTTTGGCTTAAGCAACAGAAATTTCTTGTCACACAGTACTGGATGCTAGAAGCCTGAGGTCAAGGTATAGGCTAGGTTGGTTCCTTCTGAGGGCTGTGAGGTAGCATCTGTTTCAGGAACTTCACAGTGGTCCTCTCTCTGGGTCTTCATAGCTTCTTCTTTCTGGGTGTGTTTGAGTCCAGGTTTCCCCTTTTCAACATTTTATTAATATTTAAAATCGCGTTTATTTATTTGTGTATGCATGTATGGGAATGCTTGTACCCAAGGGCTTGTGTGGAGGTCAGAGGACATTGGGGGAGTCAGTTTCCTCCTCCTATTATCCATCAAACTCAGGTCATCAGGCTTGGCAGCAAGTGCTTTTATCCATGGAGCCATTTGCTGGGCCCCAGCTTTTCCCTTCTCATAAAGCCACCTGCCTTATTGGGTTAGGGCCCACTCTAATAACCTCTTTTTAACTTGATTATCCATGAAAAGACCCTGTCTCCAAATGAGGTCAGATTCTGAGGAAGCTGGGGTTAGGACTTCAATATATGAACTTCGAGGGGGACAGAATTAACTCCTAATAACACCAATAGCCGTCTGCAGAAGGTTATTAGAAATATTGGTCCTCATTACCACCAGGGATCCTGTGAGCTTTGACATGTCCTGTCTCTCCAAGTCATGTCGGGTTGCCATGGTGCTGGCTTTCTGGAAGGGGGACAGTGCAGTCTTTCTTGCCTGAGCCGCCATGCTGAAATTCTTATGCGTCTCCCAGGGCTCCATCCCAGACAGCTCAATGTGGTTGCTGTCTATAGATTGCTGGCCAGATTCCACTCTCGCAGAGATACACCATTCAACTCGTCTCCCCTGCTGAGAGTTGGAGAAATTCATTGATGACACTCATTTATTTGGCAACGGCTTCTGTTACGCTTATGATGTGGTTGGCATTATTCTAAGTGCCCTGTGACTATTAACTCACTCTTCTTCCTCACAACCCCAAGAGGCAAGTATCATTAATGGAGAAACTGAGGCATAGCGAAGTTTAGTCATTTCCCCAAGGTTTCATGACCAGCAAGTGGGATTTGCTCCAGGCAGAGTTTTGTTCTGAACAATTTACAGAGAAGGGCNATTTGCTTGGAATATTTTTTTCCATCCTTTCACTTTACGTTGGTGCCTGTCCTTGAAGATAAGAAGTTTTTCTTGTAGACAGCATATTGATGGGTTCTGTTTCCTAATCCAATCTCCCAGTTTATGTCTTTTGATTGGGGAGTTTAGTCCATTAATATTTAAGGTTATGACTGATAGGTTTGTGTTGCTTCCTTTTGCCTTATTATCCATTTGTGGTTTTGGTTTAGGTTTCTACTTCTGCAGTTATTCTTTTATTGATTTCTCTTTTTAGGTGCGTGGGGATGGTTGCTCCTTTCTTCTGTCCTTTGAATTGCTTCAAATATTCTCTGAAGGGTTGGTTTTCTGGACATGTATTCTTTCAACTTGTTTATGTCATGGAAGGTTTTTCTCTCTCCTTCAATTATAATTGACATTTTTGCTGGATATAGTAACCTGGGTTGGCATCTATTGTCCTTTAACACTGGGAATGCTTTGCTCCATGTTCTTCTTGCTTTCATAGTTTGCATTGAGAAGTCAGTTGTAATTCTGATAGGTTTCCCCTTATAGGTCACTTGTTGTTTTTCTCTGGAGTTGATATGTTCAAAGTAGAAGTTGTTTTTATTTCTACAATCAGGGGCCTGAGCCCAACTACTGCCTCAGGTTTTAACTCAACCCCTGTCTGATTACCAAGGACCTGTGGTCTGCCTTCAGCACCTGCCATTTGAAGGCGTCTGTTTAGATAGAGAGGTGGCTAGAAGTGGGATGGCACTAACATTTCTTGAAGGATGATATGGGAGCAGGACAGGAGCAGAGCAGTGAAGCTGGAAGAGCTGATGACAATGCCCTTCTCCTGCCTGCTCATGCTCGCCACCAGCTTCTGTCACCTTGCAGGAGAACAGAACATAGGGAGGTAAGACCCAGGTTTCTGAGCATGTGTCCCCAGTCGTCAGGTGGCAGGCATCTATGCACCCAAACAGTAGACAGCCAGCACAGCCAGGCATAGGCATCTCAGTCTTCCCTCCTTGGAGGGTAAGAGTGAACTGGGACCTGTAGATTTTTTCCTGGAAGACAAAACATGGCCATGATGCAGTTGAAAGGTCATGAGGAAAAAGAAGTGTGGACTGCCAGAGATCTGCAGCTCTCCAGCTGCCATCTGCTGCAAGCTGGGGTCAGAGCCACATCTTTCTGTGAGCTTCTTCTCCCAAGTGGAGAAGTTACCCTTGAATTAAGATAGTGGTTCAATGCCCCTAAATAGGTCTTCTCTGCCTGCTTATGCTTTGCCAGTTGCTCTTGCTTGGCTTTTCCTTTTTCTAATTTACAGGTGGTATTAATAGTGTAATATTACAATCATGACTACACATACCACACCTCACACTCAGAAATAGGGTGGTCCCTCTTTTGCTCTTCAAAATCTGTGCCAGGTTGTTAGAGCCCCCAACATCAATTCTCTCTTGTTCTTCTTGGAACAGAAAGAAAGAGCAAGCCTGTATTTAGGAGTTCAGTTGAATCAAGTGCAAGAGCTGTTCATTTTGTTTGCTAACATAACTTTGACAGGTGCTGGGATCCAACAGACTTCAAATAGACCAATAATACATCCCTGTGACAAAGAACATTGAGGGAGAGGAATTAGGAAATGGAAAATCAAATGGGACTTTTCATTCACACAGGACTTCTGAAGACAGGGAAGAGTGGAATCTCTCAAGTACCATTCCAGAAGGTTAAGCTGACAAAGCAGGGGTTCTGGAAGGATGGGAGTCCTTGCTAGGGAAATAAGAGGTCACAAGAAAAATGCGAGGTTAAGGAGAGACAGGCTGGGTGCAGGGGATCATTTCTGAACAGTTTAGGTGGACATTTAAAGGGCAGGCCAAGCTGGGCGTGGTAGTGCACACCTTTAATCCTAGCACTTGGGAGGCAGAGGCAGGCGGATCTTTGTGAGTTCAAGGCCAGCCTGGTCTACAGAGTGAGTTCCAGGACAGCTGGGGCTACAGGGAGACCCTGTCTCGAAAAGGACCAAAAAAAAACAAAAAAAAAAAAAAAAAAAAAAGGGCAGGCCAAAGGAAAAAAGGAGAGTGTGTGCAGGCGGGATCATTCACAAGATATTTGCACGAGACCAATGAGAACATGATTATTTTTTTCTGGTTACTGACTGTTCCGATTAGGGAAGGGTAAGTGGAAGACTTGCTTTTACAGAACATGTTTCTGAATCTTAACGGTTGCCACCTGCATATATTACTTATTTAGGAAAAAAACCAAACAGGGCCAGAAAAATAGCTCAGTGGGTAAAAGTACTTATTGTCGAGCTTGACGAACTGGGTTTGATTCCCAGGACCCAGGTGGTAGAAAGAGAGAACAGACTCCTGTCTTTTGACTGGGCATGTGTGTCACACACAGACACATACATACAAATAAATAAGTGTAATAAAAATATTTTTAAAAACAACAAATAGGGGGGCTGGAGAGATGGCTCAGTGGTTAAGGGCACCAGCTGTTCTTTCAGGGGACCTGGGTTTGATTCTCAGAACCCACATGGCCGCTAAACCATCCATAACTCTAATTCTAAGGGAATTCAACACCTTCTTCTGACTCCATGGGCATTGCATGATACGGGTGCACTTACACACATGCAGGCAATACACATACACATAAAATAAAAATAACAAAATATAAAAAAAATAACAAAATATCAGAACAACAAACAGACAAATTCATGAATATAGGAATTGGAGTAGACTCAGAGGGATTTATTTCTGTGAACAAAAATAAATCAGAGACACTTAATTGGGAAAGAATTATTTTTTCTGGGTTGTAAATATTGTGGTAAGTCCTATGAAGATGTCAAACATGGTTGAATTTGGTTGTACCTCATGAAACTACTATATTTGCAGATCAGCAATGGTGGATTATTGGCAGTTTCACTTGGCTTAACTTAAGGTCTCCCTACTTTGGTAAGATCCACATTTTGATAATTCCTTGTGGTATGGTGGGACAGTCCCCTGTTTGAATGCCTAGCAACATCTTTGGGGGCTGTGATTATCTTTGATGTTCTTTACATCTCTAGCAGGATTGCACTGTACTCTGTGGGACTGAACATAAAATAAAATATGAAGAATCTCAAGCCAGAAAGCTGGAGGTACTGCTCAATAATAGAGCCTTTGCTTGGCATTTCAGGACTGTGGATTCAGCCTGGAGAGATGGCTCACGAGGTAAAAGCACTGGCTGTCTGACAACCTGAGATCTATTTTCCAGACTCAGGTAAAAAGCTGGATGTAATGGTGTATAGCAGTGGGACAGGAGGTAGAGACAATCTAATGTTTTTAAGTGTCTAATAGACATATGCTCAGAATCAGAGTGACCTAACGAAAAAAATACTAAATTGAGGAAATCTTTTAAAAACTGTATAACGTTAACTGACAGAAGGTTTGGATGGCAGCCATATCTGGCCCCACCACCTGTTTTTGTAAATAAAGCTTTATTGGAACATAGCCACGCTCATCTGTTGACATATTGGCAGGGGATGCTTTTATGTCATAACAACAGAATTGAGACGTTGCACCAGCGACCATATGGCCCAGAAAGCCTAAAATATTTACTGTCTGGCCCTTTACAGCAAAGTTTGCCAATCTTGTTCTGAATGACTGAGTATATTTATTGTGGTGGTAGAGGATGTTGAGTTGATGAGAAGCCCCTGGGTGTGTTTCTCCCACCCTTCTTATCTGCAAAGCTACAGCAGTCGAGGCTCTTGTTGGGAGACAGCCGGGAACTGCTTAGCTTATTTGAGCAAAGGAGAATGCCTCAGAAGGGCATGGAGTGTGGGAGCTCACAGAATCCACGGGTAGCATAATGCATTAACAGATCGCATAGGAGGAAATGCGTTGCTTTCTTCTCTGCTCTGCTTCCTCACTCAGTTGGTACCCAGAGACTGTGAGACAGAATATTATCAGGATGGAAAACATTTGAGTGTTAAGAGAGTTTCCTGGGTTGGGCAAAAGGTATAGTGCAGGTTAATTTTCCTTTTATCTAGACAGGTTCATTTCACTCTTAATATGCTTTGTACTTTACTTTCTGTCTTTCATTTAAAAATTACATTTCTTAGGGGGGAGTGTTTGAAAGCAGTTGAAAGGAAGGAGTCTTGATGGCAATTCAGGTAGTTTTGCATGAGTAATATAATTAGTATTATGATAGTTTCCTGCCTAAGCCTTCTCAGTGGGTAATATTTGCAAATTAAACACACTATAAAATATTCAGCCTCCTGCCACTATCTTGGGTGATTTGCATAATCCCCCTGCATGGGCTCTGGGGTGAGCTAGTCCCTAATTAATTATTAAATTCCCATCTGTACAGTGTGAATGAACTAATGAAATTCCAGTAGGCTGTGAAAAGCAGAGGGTCTCCTTTGGATAAGAGTTCAGACTTCCCCAGGTGTAGGTCCTTCTTCCAGCCAGGGGTCCCTTCCCAATATACTAATTGTATAGGACTAATTGTAGATCTGGCTGGTTACTGAAAATGCTCTGACCTTCTTGTAACCCAGGATTCCATGGAGCTGGTTTCAGCCCCATACCACACACAGCTGGGCCATGGAGGACTCGCCAGTGGCATGTCTAATATGGCTTTATAAGGACATTTTCAGAACCATCCTCAATTTGCTTTATGGACAGCCTCTGAGGCTCATTACCCTATTACTTCATTTTTGGGTGCATTTTTTTTTTCCAGTGTGGCAAAATATCAGTTTTATTCTCTGGTCATTTGGTAGGGAGTTCACAACCCACTTTTTTTTTTTCTTTTTCCAAATTTTTGGATAAACCTATGACCTCCTCCTAGCAGCTCTGGGAACAACAGTCCCAGACACTCGAGAAAGGCAACACTGTAGGGTGGAATCAGTTTTCTGATACAGAGCACTGTGGGCTACACAGGTGGTCCTTCTTTGGGTTTTTGTCTCTAAGCAGAGTTCTTGAATTAAAAGCATAATAACAGAGGGCTGAGTTGATAGATCAGGCAATAAAGTGCTTGCTTTGCAAGAAGAAGGATGTGAATTTTATTTCTGAAACTCATACAAAAAAATCTGGGCATGGGGGTGCGTGCTTGTAATCTCTGCTCTGGGAAGGTGGAGGCAGGTGGATACCTGGGGTTTGCTGGTCAGTCAGCCTGCCCTACTTGATGAGTTCTGGGAAGGTGGAGGCAGGTGGATACCTGGGTTTGCTGGTCAGTCAGCCTGCCCTACTTAATGAGTTCTGGGAAGGTGGAGGCAGGTGGATACCTGGGTTTGCTGGTCAGTCAGCCTGCCCTACTTGATGAGTTCTGGGAAGGTGGAGGCAGATGGATACCTGGGTTTGCTGGTCAGTCAGCCTGCCCTACTTGATGAGTTCTGGCCCAATGACACATCCTGTTTCAAAGGAAAAAAAAATTAGATGAACCACCTCTGAGGAATGACATTCAAGGTTGTCTTCCCCTGGTGTCTACAAGTGCGTGCACAGCACAGATGCACACACCAATAACAACCAGCACAATAGTATTTCCTACTTGAGGTTGTCTTTAGATGAACCAATAAGACTTGTTCCTCTAATTGCTACAGGCTGAGTTTACTTGAGGTTCTGCGTGTGTCCAGCTTTCTGCACCTAGAGATTTTTGCTAAGATATATTCTGATTCAGTCTGTGTGGAGTAGGCCCAGTTCTACCTTCCGAGTTAACTCATACCTGATACTGTTGCTAGTGATACATGGTATGGAGAAGTTAGGAGACATACCTGTGAATAGGGAAGAAATCAAACTCACAGGTGGTGGGGAATACAGCATACTAAGCTCATGTACACTTCTCTAGATTTTAATGAAAAGTGTGCTTAGCAGGGGGTGGAACAAAGGAGACATTAAGCTTTTGGGGGGGGTCATGTGGATGTGTGTGCGTGTGTTTATGTGTGTTTGTCCGTGGATGTTCCTGTGGGTGAACTTATGTGTGTGTGCAGGTATGGAGGCCAGAGGGCTAACTCGGGTATTTCTTCTCAGGAGCTGTCCACTTTTGTTTCCTTCTTTGAGACAATATTGCATTTTTGATCTTCGAGTGGCTAGATCCTCCCACGTGGAGCCTATGATAAGGTGGGCTGAGTGTATAGTGGAGATGTGTTAGGGGTGGTGATTAGCTTAGCTTTGTGTATAATGGAGATGTGTTAGGGGCGGTGATTAGTTTGGCCTTGTGGGGGAGGTGGTCAAATGTGTGCTGAGACTTGAAGGAAAAATTGGACTTCGCCACGAGGCCCAGATGACATAAAGATGCCGGCTTATTAGTGTGCATATGTTCCTCAGAGGTCTGTTGGGCAGAGAGTGCAGAGCTGTAGATTGTTTCCCTGGCCGTGGGGCAGGAGGGCTCTGGCCAGCCTGTTAGGCACCCCTCCAGTGCCTGGTGGAGCTGACAGTGGAGCCTGCCTTGGCAAGTTCATACTGGAAGACTGATGATTCCCCAGCGAGCCTCAGCTGTGGCTGGCAAGAAAGGAAAATGAGCAACTGGCAAACAGGCCTGGAGGAGAAACTTCCAGTTACGAGTTAGTGTGGGAATCAACATAGAGTTAAAAACAAGATTGTGGCCCTTTCCATCTGGAACCATTGCTGAACATTGATGACTGGAGAGAATAATGCAATCTGATTGTTCCATTGGGTCGTTTCTGGGAAGATGAAGACACGTTTCCAAAACTGGAAATCTGTGTGCATTGAGAGGGAATTTCAGAGCTTGGTCCTGCATCTTCCCCTGGCTTCCGTGGTGGACTCCCTCTTCCCAGCTCCCTGCTGCACAGTGGATGCCCATTTCCTATGAAATGCCACTTAATGAGAGGTGATCCTGGTTTTGCATGTGGGACCTTGTTACTGCTGAAGAGGCATCTGATCCACAGACTGCTGCTTCTTCTCTGCCTTGCACTTGCCAAATATCATCTGCAGAAGAATGCTGAGAATTTCCCCTTTCCATCATGTCAGATCATCAGGCCTAGGCCTGGATCTTCCCCTGAGAGCCCGGTGGATACAGCTGGAGCAGGGTGGGGCCCAGATCACTGAGCTGGGAGCCAGGAACCTCCTGTCCTGTTTAAAGGCCACAATGGAGCAGGACGGACCAATATCAGTGAGTCCCAGGTGGGGTGGGTGATGGTCCCAAGGCTGAGGAGCAAGCAGAAGAGGAATAGGCAAAGGTTAGCTCTGTTCTGTGCTGTGTCCCAGGACTCAACTTTCAATTTTCCTGGGGCTCACTACTGGAAGCAGGTATCTCTAAGATAAAGAAGTCACTTCTGTAGGGAGGACTCAGGTTTGGGACAGGTCATAAGATGTTTAAAAGTATTTGTTTATGGGCTAGAGAGATGGCAGAGGACCCTGGTTTTAATCCCAGGACCCATCTGGCAGCTACAGCTAATTCTAGCTCCAGTCGATCCAACTCCCTCTTCTTCCCCTGTGGGCACTGTATGACGTGAGTGCACGCATGCACATAGAATTTTAAAAAATATTGATTATTTATTATGAGTGTTCATATATGTGCACATATGTGTGGTAGCCAGAGGTGAGCTTTGGGTGTCTTTGCACAGTGTTTTCTGAGACAGGGTCTCCCTGTGGGACCTGTGGCTTACTTGCTGATTTGTTGGGTGGCTTCCTGGTGCTCAGATTAGAAGTGTGTGCCATCATGCCATTTTTTTGTTAGTTTTTTGTGTTCATTTTCAATTTGTGGGTGCTGGAGATCCAACTCCACTGAGCTATCTTCTCAGCCCACCTCTTTTTTNGCCCACCTCTTTTTTTTTTTTTTTTTTTTTGTCTTATCTGAAGAAACACAGGTGCAATTGCAGACTCAAATATAGGTTTTAGAAGGAGCTCTGGCAAGGGAGCCCATGGCACTTTAGTGTCGTGACTGTCGCTTCAGACTCCGCTGTTCACAGGCTGAAAAGCCAAACATGACTCTGGGAAGAAGACATTGGATTGGGCTTTGGTATATAATTTGGGAACCTGTCATTGCCAGGACACTGGGTGGTTCAGGGGACCAGTCATAGGCGGCACTGAGTAGGCCACAGGCCTGGAGGGCTTGATGTGTAAAGAGCCATTCTTGGGAGCTATTATACACCCCCCCCAAAAAAAAAACCCATCTGCAGGATTAGTTCAAAGTTAACAAGATCAGGCCAGCTATAACACCGAGTGCCGAAGTGTGGGGTATGGCTGAGAGGCCGCTGAGAGGCCGCTGAGAGCCCAGACACACGACAGTGCCAATAGAGGGGAAGCAGGCTGGGAGACAGGGGTCAGATTGCTAGGGGCTGACATCATTTGGGGGCATGGGGTGGCCTTCCTGAGCTTCCCAGTAGATGTCTAACTCAGACTGATTGGTTTTGTAACAAAATGGATGGATTTGTTTTAGAGTCCAGTAGTTCTAGAACCTTGTAGATAAAGTCCTGTATTTACAGAGATCTCCACAGTTTCGGGTTTAAACCTGGGCTTATTTTACCCAAATTCCCCCTGTGAAAGGATCATTTCTTTAGTTGATACCAATTTCTTAAGGAAAGAGGACTCCTTTTTAAACAGATGCTTTGAAATATGAGTCTCATGTTTCTTCATCCTTAGACTCATGTGTTTTGGAAAGTTAGGATGATTGAAATGATTCATACAGGTAAAATCCTCTTGTGATTTGAAACAGAACCCTATGGAAATCAGGCCAAGCTGACACAAGCTAGTAACTGTGTGCCATTCACAGCTTGATCATATATAGTCACAGACCCTAATAGAGATCCAGCCCATTTGGAACATGTACATAAACTTGGCCAAATTCTAGGCCTCAAAATCTTGAGTCTGGGTCTCAAGTCCATCAATCAGACTCTATTCTACAACAGTCCTGTGTTGATGGAGTAAACTTTGCTCTGCACTGAATTCATTTATTAATTTGCATGGATTGGTACCCACAGTTCTTGAAAACTTAGAGTGAAAACATTAAGCTGCAGAATATAATAAATGTAATGTGGCTGGGTGTGGTGACACTCAGGAGGCAGAGGCAGGTAGATCTCTGTGAGTTCAAGGCCAGCCTGTTCTACATAGTGAGTTCCAAGACAGCTGGGGCTACAGGGAGACCCCGTCTCAAAAAGACAAAAAAAATGGAGAGATGTCTCAGAAGTTAAGAGAACTGGCTGCTCTTGCAGAGGACCTGGGTTTAGTTCCTACCACATGGTAGATCTGACATCCTCTTCTGACCTCAGGCATTGCACGACATGGGTGCACATACACATATGCAGGTAAAACACTCATACATATAAAATAAAAATAACTAGCCAGGCTTGGTGGTGCATGCCTTTAATCCTAGCACTTGGGAGGCAGAGGCAGGCGGATCTTTGTGAGTTCAAGGCCAGCCTGGTCTACAGAGTGAGTTCCAGGACAGCTGGAGCTACAGGGAGACCCTGTCTCTAAAAGAGAAAAAAGAAAAAAAAGAAAAAATTCTTTAAAAAATATTAATGTAATGTGGAAGCAATTATGAAAAAATTAAATATATTATTTATAGATAGTAAAAAAGCATAAAGACATAAAAGGATTTGTCCATCTGTTTCAAAAGTTACTTTAATTATGTCAGACATCTTGTGCTTAAAAAATGTGAAGATCTAGAATAGATGTGATGATTTTGTGCATGTTAAGTCTAACTCATGTTCACTTGGAGCTTGTTATGTCCTTTACTTTGTATTCCTTTAGGTTTGAGATTGTTAAAGATTAAGATGCCTCAATGTTGGGCTAGGACTAGCATTGGTGTCCAGCAGATATTTTATCTTAGTCAAGTTTCTATTTCTATTTTTTAGAAAGAGGATAAATATCTTCCATTTAATTCAACTGTTTGCAAATCTAAAGCTTCAACCTAAGCCTCTGTTGATCAAGTTTTAAAAGAATGCTTACCGAGCTAAGGCTGCTGGGAGTTCCTAAGGTGGGGCCTGCGTGGCCCAGGTACCCAGGGTGGGTTTATGCCCCTCTTCCCCTGTAAGGTTCTGGTCCAGCCTTGCACTGAGAAGTATGTACAAGCAAGCTAGGCTGACTTCACACATGTTACTGGAACAGCGTTATCCCTGTGGTGGCCAATCTTCATTGTCAAATAGACTACATCCAGAATCACCATGGAAATATGCTTCTGGTTATGTTTATGAGGGTATTTCTAGAAGGGTTTAACTGAACAGGTCAGATCCACCCTGATAGTGGGTAGTAGCATCCTATCCCATGGGCTAGGGACCCAGACTTTATAGGAAGGGGAAACAGGGCTGGAGAGATGGCTGAGCAGTTAAGAGAATTTTTCTGCCTTTCTTTTTTTTTTCTTTGGTCTTTTTGAGACAGGGTCTCTCTGTAGCCCCAGCTGTCCTGGAACTCACTCTGTAGACCAGGCTGGCCTTGAACTCACAAAGATCTGCCTTTCTTATAGAGGACTCAGGTTTGGTTCTCAGCACTGCACTGGGTGGTTTACAAACACTTGTAACTCTACTTCCAGAGGATCTACCCCCCTCTTCTGGCCTCCACGGGCACTGCATGCACATGGTGTACATACAGATAAGCACATACACACATATACACACATAAATAAAAACAAATAAATTAGGGCTGGAGAGATAGCTCAGTGGTTAAGAGCACTGACTGCTCTTGCAGAGGACCTGGGTTCGATTCCCAGCACCCACGTGGTCGCTAAGAACCGTCTTTAACTCCAGTTCCAGGGGAATCTGACGTCCTCTTCTGACCTCTGCGGCATTGCACAACACAGGTGCACATACCTACATGCAGTCAGTACACTCATACACATAAGAAGTAAAAAAAAAAAAAATTAAAAAAATTTAAAGGAGAAAGGGAACTGAATGTCAGCATTCTTCTCCCTCTGCTTCCTGGCTTCAGATACAATGTGACCAACCACCTCACTCCTTTCCTCCCAGATGGACTGTATCCATTGTTAAATTGTGAGCCACAATAAACCCTTCCTTCCTTAAGTTGCTTTTTGGGACATTTTGTTACAGTTATGAGAAAAGTAATTCATGTGATCCTTCACAACCCCAGGAGCTGGAGCCTCCTTCGCCCTGGAAATGTCAGAGGCAGCAAGCATCAGAGGCTGGAGAAAGGCTCATTAACCCTGCATGGCTGGTCCCTGCTGCAACAGGACAGCAGGACACTTTTCTTACAAGCCCCATAATACCCACCCAGCAGGCCAGGAAAAGGCAGGCATTCTTGGTCAGCCCCATGTCTCCTTTTTCTAACTGTATTATTCACTAATACCCACTCTGATCTTCTTTTAGACAGTGGACTTTCTTACCTTTTTAGGATAATTAGCAAACCTATTATGCAATAATGACATTACTTGGTTTCCATGGTGATTTGCATGTTCTGTCTCATGATGTTTTCTAAGGAGCCTATCTTAATCTCCTTAAGTCCTACCACAGCCAGCCTCTACCATATCTCATTACGTTGAAAGTTTCCTCAAGAAAACAATGTATTTGCTAATGTATTCACTGGGACAAAAATCACAATCTTGAAATCTCATTTAAAAAACTAATTTAGCCTTCTTGAGTTCAGCTTCATTAATTTCCTCTGAATGAAGCCTGTAATTGAGAGAAAGTTGTTCCTAATCATGAGTTCATTGTCATTGGAGGATATTAAACACTCTTGGCATACATATTGTTAAGTAGATTAAAGACACTCAGGATTCGTGCCTGTGTGGCCCCTTCATGGATATGTATTGCAAAACCTGGAAGCCTGGGTTCAGGGGCCTGCCCAAAATGCCTGAGGGATTTCAGTCTCCTCCGCTGGCGAGCTGGCAGATGGGCAGGCCCTGAGAAATACCAGATTGGTAGGAACAAATCATTCTGAGGCAAACCCAGTGGGAGCTGTGTTGTGTGGACAGCTTCTTCATGAATATAGATCTGTGCTGCCTATGCATTACTTACCCAGCTGTGCTATTACTATTTCAATAATTTAAGGCAATTTGTTACTGGGATAACTTGACTGATTGTAATCAATAAGCGAGAAGCTGAGAATCCAATCTAAATGGTGAGAGGGCCTCAGCTGGTGTCCCAGGGCCAGAGCAACCCTTAACTTCTTTAACCCTTTTTGTCCCTGGAGTATCTGCAGATTGGTCTGAAGAAATGCTTGTTGAAGAGTCCTTGGTGCAGTGTCATCTAGCCCCACAGTGTCATCTAGCCCTGCAGTGCATGCACTGGGCAGGTTGCCTTCACTACTGCCACCCACAGTGAGCTCTACACATTGGCTCCACGTCTTCAACGTCAGCACCATTGTTTCAGGCCTTCAGAATCGGAAATTCTGGGCCAGTGCCAAGAAACTGATCTCACGAGCTTACCAGGTGACTCTAAGGCGGCTCAAGTTTGAGCACAGCTGGACTCAGGCAGGGTCAAGTATTAAGGTAGTAAATGAAAGCAAAAGGGGGTTCAGTTTTAATATCTGTGAAGCCTGCCTTTTTTGTGGCCCACAAAAATATGAGCAGCCAGTTAGTCACACATCTTCTTAATCCTGGGCACTTCCAGCATCTTTTCCCCATTGCCTGCACCATCACTCTGGCTTTCCTCCATGGCTCCTGCAAACATAGCTCCCTCTTTCACACCCAGTAGGCAGAGCTTCATTTTGCACATATTGCAACTGGCAAAACTGACAGGAGTGACATTTATTATAAAACATGTATTTCACTTGATCATATCTTCCAAACAACCAACTCTGACATTTCTTCCAACCCCCAAACAAATCTAGGAATAGAATGAGTTGGGTGAATTGTTTTTGAGAACAACATTTCTTGATTAGTCTCTGCTCTCTTGTGACAGGGGAGTGGCTCTTATGTCAATAATTTAATCAATAATCAGTTTCATTTGTCATCATTTTGAATTAACCAGTATCTTCTCAACTTCAGCATGTACAAGAGCAGGTGCTTTGATTACTTAAAAAAATTTCTCTTAGCTTTAGTGAGATGTAAGGCATATACTATATAATTCAATACATTTTCAGTATATCCCCAGTACTGTGCAACCATTACTACAATTAATTTTAAAATATTTTCGTCGTCTCCCAAAGGAACTATAGACCTTTAGCATCTCTCTTCATTTCTCTTTCTCCCTACAGCCTGTTTTTATGGGTTTGTCTAGTTTCGATATGGAACACCTTTCATACAAATGGAATTATGCTGTACATGGTCTTCTGTAAGTGGCTTAGTTAATGTAGCTTGATACTGTTAGGGCTCATCTATGCTGTGATATGCATAGTGCTTCCTTCTTTTACAGTAGAATCTTAGCATATTTGACTTCTCACTCTTCCCTTCATGGCACTTCTGATGTTTGGTTTTAGTTCTGGGTTCTCTCTATTTTAATATTGATAGTTATTTACAGTTGCTTTCAGTATCAGCATCTTCTCCCATTTGTCCTTCCCTTCTCTTGCCTCTTTCTTCTTTTCTCCCCATTCCCACTCCCTATGGGAGGAACCGGACTTGGGTTGAGTGAGTGTTGAGCAGTCTGAATCTTATTACCAGGTTGGGAGCTTAAGGAGCAGGATCTGGCAGGTACTTTTCTTTACATTTTCCCTTGCAAACTCCACAGTGGCTTTGCTTTTGACCCAGACAGTAGCACAAGAGACAGTGTTGAGTGGTGCTCAGTTGCTTCCATTGCAAGCATCTGCCCACCATCAGAACAGCCTAAGTCAGTAGCCTGCTAAGCCATGGGTTAGGAACAGAGCACATTGGGAGATATGTATGAGACATCACACAGGACATTACTATGCTCTTCATTTGTGTCTGGCTTCAACTTAATGGGAGAATTCCTTGATGTGGGCACCTGCTGAATATTCCTAAACAGCTGTGCCCACTGTACACAACACTCTACTGATCTAAGGGTGATTTGGGTTTCAAACAAGGGCTGAAGGGACCCCAGTCACATCACTGGGTCTGTCACGTCAACTTACAGATCTGCCATGACTTATCTGAGGCCTTTATAAGGTATGTTGACTTGGCATAAAGATTGGGAGGCTGGTCCTACTGATGGATGGTGACAGCCTTTCCGAAGCATAGGAAATCTTTTCCTGCCACGCTTTTACTCTGTAATAAGCCTGTATTCTGACAGGAAGCTCTGGGGGTAATCCCACTGCTTGGACTTCCTCTCTGGAAGCAAGACATCCTTATATATCTGCAGCCTCTAAAGTTGTTTCTGATGTCAGTTCAGGCTCTCTTTCCTTACTCCTGAGCCTTTGGCTTGTGTATCCAGCGCTTCCCACATGTCAACACTTGAACGTCTCCAGTGTAGAACAATGCACCCCAGAACTTTGATTGTCCCCTTCCTAAAAAATGATGGTTCTTTGTATTTAGCCTTTTCCATCTCAGAAGTAGCACGTAACCTGCCCACTGCTTAAGTGGATAACCAAGGGGACATCTCGCACATGAATTCATTGACCTACCCCAAGGAGTGCCTCAAATCCATGCCAACCCAGTGATGTCCTTCTCTGCAGGGTCTATTACAACCATCCTGAGCGGATCTCTCAGCTTCTATTGTTGCTTCTGATACCTTGTTCTTTCTCTCTCTGCCAGAAAGCTCATGTAAAGTCTAAGCCAGACCATGTCACATGCCAACCCAAAGGCCCTTGATGATTTCCCATTGCCCCCAGAGTTAAATCCAGACTTAACTGGCTCTGAGACCCTTTATAGACTTTTCTACTTTGTGTCATCTGACAGACAGTAAAATAAGACCTTCTGGTGACAGAGACTGTTCTGTCTTGTTTAGCCCCATTCCCCAAACCTTGTACATAGTAGGAGCTGTCACACAGTAGGAACTATTGGTTGACTGAATTGATGACTGTGGGTTTTCTTCCTGCTTCTATGTCTCTGTTGCTTGGTTTGACGGTGGATCTGCTAGCTGTGGATTCCAGTGCTTTTAATGAAGGCTGTTGTCTGTGAGGTGATTTTTTTTTTTTTTTGTAAGAAATGCAGCAAGGTGAGTGCATTCAAAACAATCAGCCCTGTAATACAAAGTGTGCTTGCTCTGAGACCATGCAATAAAATAGTACACAGGGGTTGTAATTTGTTGAGTAGGGTTGATTCTTCTCTTTCAGGCCTATGTCTTTTCATCTGGGAGCTTAGCTGTCATCTGAGCTGGGACCCTGGGGTTTGAGGGCCGGCCCCCTCCTGGTATTTTTTCCAGAGGTCACGCTGAGGATCTTGAAGCTCTATCCTGTAGATTACTTCCAGGTGAAACAACCCACTGGGAATGAAAAAGGCCCTCACAGTCAGGAGCCGCTAACATTTCTGCATCTGAGAAGAAGAGCAAGCATTAAACCATCAAGTGTTCCTGGCTAATGAGATAGAAGAAAAAGGCCACTCTTCTCAAAAGCCTGCGGCTGCCTTTAGAGGGTAAAAGGCTTGCCATAGCAGCACCCTCTGGGGCTCATAAATACCAGGCCTGACTCCTAGGTGACCAAGGATAATGCATGGAGGCAGAGGGAGATTTCTGGGTGTTCTTTGGCTTGCCTGGGGGTGGATGGAGACTTGTATCACTGCCTTTTCCCCTTTCAAGGGTAGGTTCCCTTGCACAACTTTTGAGGCAGCTTTCTTTAGACTAGGCATGGGAACTGCCTGGTGCTTGTGCATGAACAACCCACATATTTAGATGTCTGTCAAGGGTCATCTGAGGAATTAGGGAAACTCTTTTTCTGCTCTTTACTGAGAGGAATTTTCTGAATGCTGACTGTGGGGTGGGAATTCAGCTGGAGGTAATATTTGGAGCTCATATCCCTAAGAAGTGACACTAATCCAGAACTGAATGACTGTAAGGCAAGCAGCGAGTACAGTATTGGAGGAATGTTCAGTCTTCAGGGGGCATTGAGATGGTAGGGCCAACACTGGGGACTGGGAAAGGAGTCAGGGAACATGACCATTCAGGGTAGCAGAGAGTCTTGATGAAGGCCTGCGGGTAGCAGAAATGTCTCAGGGGAATGTTGAGATCTGGCTGGCTGGGACATCAGATCTTGAAGCAGAATTGACTCTAGATCCTCAGCACTGAGTGAATGAGACTTACATTGTAGACAAGACCATGACAGAGTAGATTCAAGGGTAGGGATAGGTGATTAGGTAGAAGACAATTGTTCTAGCCCAGCCAAGGCCACTGCAGGGATGGAGAGGAGGAGTGGCAGAGATACTGAGCATGCAAGTATCAGCAGGACAGAGGAGGAGCTGAGCCATGATTTCATGAATATGGCTTGGGCACAAGGTGCGCTCAATCAGTAGACTGAGGTAGGAGACAGAAGATCAGGTATGGGGGGAAGACCACATTGACTGAGGTATATGTAGGTCATCTGAGAATATCCTGGATGTGGCCAGCCCCAGTGACCTTGTCACATCAGTCATATGCTCAGACCAAGGACACATCAGTTTCAGAGCAGGGATTGATTCCAAAGTAGGCAAGATTGTTCAGGAAGATGAGAGACATGCCCCTTAGTCCTGGTTAGTCTAGAATCGTCACTAAAATTCCTCACTGTCAGTGTCCTCGTGACTGTGTAAGAGGAAGCTGAGCTGGTTGTGGTTCCACTGCCTGTAATCACAGCTCCTGAGAGGTGTGGGCAGCCGGAGGGTCTTGAGTATGAGGCCATCCTGGGGTACATAGCAAGACTCGGTTTCAAAGAATTAAAAAAAAAAAAGAGGAAGAACTAGATTCCTTGAACTGGTGTAAAAATATTGCTTTGAGTGCCTGGGTATTATGGGAACATTTCCTGGGGAGATGAACAAACATCTACTCACATCAGACCAAGGAAACAATCCCATCTAAGTCTAGCTGGATGAACCAATGAGTTTAACTAGGATATGTACAGGAGCATGGGTAAGGGGCTCCTTGCAGGAGAGGAGCTGCTATGGAGTGGGAGCAGCTAGGACACTGAAGAGAATGTCTCTTTCCCAACTGCCTATAAATCCTCAGGGAGGGGCGGGGCCTCCTGAGTCCCTCTCCCTCTGTGGTGGAATGTTAACAGGGCCCAATGTTGTGGGAGTAAGCACAGCTACTGGGAGCTGAGGGCAACTGGCCATGCCATGCCCAGAAGGCCTCATTCCACAACACTGGGTAGACAGAGGCGGTTTCTTGATGGAGGATGGGGGTGGGGGAGCTGGCTTACTTTGGATTTAGCACCACTGTGGGTTTTTGTGAGGTGAACAGATACCCAAGCTATGAGATTCTGCTGAATAAATCTTGGGCAAAGGAATGTATAGGTGGGGAAGTGTACTTCCATAGGAATCTGTTGCATGTACTGGAAAGTTTTGGTCTTCTTTCCTGTGGTCAGAACTGTACATGTTCTGTCTGAAAGGAGGCACATGGCTAAATGTATAGAATGAAGAATTGATGCGCTATTGATATCTTCAATCAAAGATCAAGCAGGCCAGCAACAACTAATCAGTTCCCTCATCTTCTTAGGCATCCCCTCTGGCTCACAGTCCCATGGTTCTTTCTATAGTGACAGGTGCAGCTGACAGGCAGGCCTGGGCATAAAAAGCACCCCAAGAGGAAGTCAAGCTATCCCTATTTGCTGATGATATGATTGTTTACTTAAGGGATGCTAAAAACTCTGCCAGAAAACTCCTAGAAACGATTAACAGCTTCAGCAAAGTGGCAGGATACAAAATTAACCTAAAAAAAAAAATCAATGACCTTTCTATACACCAAGAACAAACAACTGGAGAAAGAATTCAAAGAGACCTTCCCACTCACAATAGCCTCAAAAACAATAAAATACCTAGGAACAAACCTAACCAAAGACACCAAAGATATCTACAACAAAAATTTTAAACCTTTAAAGAAAGAAATTGAAGAAGACATCAGAAGATGGAAAAACCTCCCATGCTCATGGATTGGGAAAATTAACATTGTAAAAATGTCCATTCTACTGAAACTCTTGTAAAGATTTAACGCAATTCCAATCAAAATCCCTAAGAGTTTCTTCACAGGCTTGGAAAAAAAAATCCTTAAATTCATTTGGAAAAACAAAAGACCCCGAATAGCCAAAACAACCCCGAGTGAAAAGAGCTACACGGGGGATCTCTATACCAGACTTCAAATTATACTACAGGGCTATAGTCATAAAAATAGCCTGGTACTGGCACAAAAACAGACTTGTTGTCCAATGGAACAAAACCGAAGATCCAAATCTGAGCACATACAATTTTAGCCATCTCATATTTGACAAGGGGGCCAAGAAGCCACAATGGAGAAAAGACAGCATCTTCAGCAAGTGGTGTTGGCAAAACTGGATCACCACTTGTAGAAGAATGAAATTAAACCCCTACCTCTCACCCTGTACAAAAGTCAACTCCAGATGGATCAAAGACCTCAACGTGAAACCCCAAACTCTGAAGGCGATAAAAGAAAAAGTTGGCAGCAGACTACCTGACATAGGCGTAGGAAAAGACTTCCTAAATCAGACAGCAGGTGGGCAAGAATTAAGGTCGACAATTGATAAATGGGACCTCATGAAACTCAAAAGCTTCTGTACATCAAAAGAAACAATCAAGGAAGTTGAAGAGAAATCCCACAGAGTGGGAGGAAACCTTCACCACAGATACATCTGACAAAGCATTGATTTCCAGAATATATAAACTACTCAAAAAACAAAGAAGAAAGAAAACAAATGACCCACTCAATAGATGGAGCAAAGAGCTGAACAGAGACTTCACAAGTGAAGAATTAGAGATGGCTGAGAAGCATTTTAAGAAGTGTTCAACATCACTAACAATTAAGGAAATGCAAATCAAAACCACTTTAAGATACCATCCTCCTCCAATAGGACTGGCTAGGATCAAGAAAACAAATGATACCAAGTGCTGGAGAGGTTGTGGGGAAAGGGGAACACTCATCCACTGCTGGTGGGAATGTAAACTCGTACAGCCACTATGGAAAGCAGTGTGGAGAACCCTTGGAAGACTTGGAATGAACTTACCATCCGACCCAGCCATACCACTCCTAGGCATGTACCCTCGAGTCTCACCCCACCGCAGAGATACATGCATGGCCATGTTTATTTCAGCTCTCTTCACAATAGCAAGGAGCTGGAACCAACCCAAATGCCCCTCAACTGATGAGTGGATAGATAAAATGTGGTACATCTACACAATGGAGTTCTATGCAGCAGTAAAGAAAGATGACATCATGAGCTTTGCAGGAAAATGGCTGGAGCTAGAGGACATCATGCTGAGTGAAGTAACACAGTCCCAGAAAAACAAATGACAAATGGTATCCCTCATCTGTGGATGCTAGTGCCAATTACCTAGTTGTAAATATTTCTTGTGCACAGCCCTTTGAGCTTTTGTCCAAGCAGTTGGGAGTGATGCATATTGGAAACAACAACAACAGAAAGGACTGCATCAAGGAACTGACTGAAACAGTGAACTTCTGCTCAAAACAGTCAACTTCCACATGGAGAATAGTGAGAAAGACTGAGAAAGAGATGAAAAGCATGTTTGGCAGAATGCATGAGCCCTGGTGGGGTGGGGTGATTGGGGGGGACACGGGTCTAGATTTGATAAAAAAATAAATTAATTAATTAATTTAAAAGAAAAAGCACGCCAAAGCGGCTTCATCTTTACTTTGGTTGGATTCTTTATTATTTTTTTTTCTTTTAAGTCAACCTGACTGATAATACTGAGAGACTGGCCAGGGTAGCTTGTTGATTGCAAGAGGAGACAGAGGAGAGAAAGGCTTCAGCTATCTGTGATGGAGAATCTGCCCTGGAGAATCCTGGATGTCCCAGCAGGCTTCAGCCCAAGAGTACATCAAACTGATGACGCTGCCTGGACAAGGATGGGTAATGTGTATTCTGTATGTACTGTTGAACATGAATTCTAAGGTCAAACCAAGTCAGGGCTAGTTCAGGTGCTGGAAGGACTATATGCAAACCAAATTCAGGCTCAGTCAAGTGAAGAGAATCAACACTGTTGACTCTTATTATGGAGAAAGCAATAGTAGGTTAGCCTCAGGCATGATTAGATGCAAATGCTCAGATGCACCAAGATGTGCTCTTTTTCCCACTTTCCTTGAGGTGAGTAATTTTTGGAGATGCTTTCCCACAGTGGGAACCAGCACAATGATAAATAGCAGTTGTGGCTTCTTTCATATTGCTTAGCAACATCAATTGAAAGAAAGTTCTGGTAAAATTCTCAGAACCGAATCTCGTTTGCATCAGCCAGCTCACTTGTCCATCCGTGATCATTTGAGAGAAGAGCCAGGAGACAGTCATCGTGGCCACGGGGAGGGGTGCTCTGATGGACCTGCCTTGGGTTGGGTGTGTCCACCTGCGGAGATGGGGAGACACTGAGCCATCTTTAACCAATGACATGAGATGGGAATGGGATTAAGAGCAGACTGTTCTCCCAAGGAATACTAGGTTCTGGGTGAGTCAAATCTATAAAAGCAAAACAATGAGTCTTGCAGTGAGGTGGAAAAGGGCCTGGCATTTTGTGAGCTTCAAGTTTTATTGAAATTTGGGCAATCTCTCCATTCACAATAGGGCCGTCATGTCATGAAAGAGTAAGATCTAGCTAGTGTAGATAGATGGGGCCTCTGTGACCCAGCTGAGTATGAGGGTTCAATGTGGGACACCTGAACATTTCCTGTGGTCAACACCCAAAGGCAAGGATAGAAGTGAAGGTGTGGATTTTAGATGTACACCAGTCATATGACCTGGTATAGAGCACTTGGGATAGAAGTGGACCACTGAGAGGAGATCTGGATAGCTTGACCTGTTTCTACCAGTCACATTTTATATCTGTTTTGTGCAATAAGCCTCCCCTTGGAGAAATGGCTGCACTCAAAGCTTCAAAAATATCCACTGGCCAAGGGAACTCTGCATCTGAGAGGGCAGATCTGAGAAGCATGATTCATCTCCAAGGAAGATGGTGGCACCTAGGACACCCATCTGTGTTGTCGGACAGATATAAACTCTGGGATAACTCCATTTGAAAAAGAGAAGGCCCAGGAGAGACAGAGGGCCTGATGGGAATGGTGAGCGGATTTGTACACGGGTGGGTGTTTGCACTGCTACCCGGAATCACTAATAAAGAACAGACTCCTTAGGTGACCTCTGATGGCTTCAAGGGTTTGACAAGATTTAATGACCCCATCTCCCCTACTCCCATACCCTAAACATTCAGAGGACACCTGACCAGCACATTTATTATCATCTTTGTTGGGTGATTATTTTCCTTCATTTGAATCTTGTTCGTATAAGATTGAAGTTGTTCCTAAAGAAATATCTATCCATTTGTACATCAATTCATCCAGCCTCCTTCTCTTCCACTGATGGCAGTCACTATGAGGCACTGAATTAGGTCTTGGACATGGAAAGATGACAAAGTCATCAAAGTCTACATGTTTCATAGCTGAGAGCACAAATCTGACATGCCAACAAAGAATTGCCATATCAGGAAATGAGGCTAAAGCTAGAAAGAGAAGTGCCCAGCAACCTGCCAAGAGAGCTTACCTTACAATTACATCAGTATAAGTATCAGCTATCTTAAACTTTGTGGTCAATGATCGTGTGTTCATGTAATCTTCATTCTGTCTGATCTGAGAAATAGTGTCAATATTATAAACAAAGCAAGTTATGTGGATTTGGGGTGCATAGAAAATATATTTGCTTTAAATGTAGCAAGGTATTTGGATATAAGGTGGAGTAAAATTCCTTGCTCCACATATTGAACTATTACTTCCTATTCTAAGCCAACTTGTTGCACTAGTTGGTGATTATGAATGATATTCATTTAACATACAAAGCTAAGGATTATGAAAAAGCTACAAGGAAACCTGATACTTGGTAAGCTTAGTTAAAAAAAAATGTTTGGCCAGGTGTGGTGGCACATACCTGTAATCCCAGCACTTGGGAGGCAGGGGCAGGTGGATCTCTGTGAGTTCAAGGCCAGCCTGGTCTACATAGTAAATTCCAGGACACCTGGGACTATAGGGAGACCCTGTCTCAAAAAGACCAAAAAAAAAAAAAAAGAGTTTGAATGAAGGCATCCTGTATGGGTAGATAATAATTCTGCTCCTAGAAGTTATGTTATTAAATGAAAATATGAGTTGTTGGTCAAAGGGGGTCCTGTGGCTCCCAGAACAATGGAGGGAATTTCCACTGTAGTTGATTTCTCAGCAGAACCAGATGATAATGTCATATTGCCGAATACCACATGCTATGGTTACAGAATATAGAGAAATCCTGTGAGATGGAAGTTTCCTCTGTGCTGGTTAGCTCTCACAGTGCCAGAGGTGCTATGGCAGCTGTTGGGGGGAGAAGTATCCTCAATAGTCTTGCTCAGTTGTGGATCCTGAGTGCTACAGTACCAGTCACCCAGGCAGGAGGTAATACCCACTGGTACAATAGTGGCAAGTCTGTTCTAGGGGTAGCCAACTGCTTTCTAATTAGACCTAAGACCCATTCTACAGGCAGAATTCATGTCTGGTACTGTGCATCTGGTCAAAAGCCTGTGCCTGGAGAGGCCACAGGTTTTAGTGGAGGAGCTGCAGTGATTGTCCTGCTGAATGGACATGATGTAACTGTCAAATTGTCTTCTAAATTACTTTGTTTTTGTTTATAGATTAGTGCTGCTATCAGCTTTGGCCAGAGGGAGCTTCTTTTTGCAATGGGTAGTAATAACAACAGACTGATAACTAATCAAAGTACTGGAATTAATGACTATTGAAAGCTCAGATAAAATGGGGCATCCATATCAGGGATGGGAACATCACAGAAGAGCAGGAAGATGGGGTGGAGTGGTGTGGAACTCTATCTTCTGGGCACTTTATGGCCATGGCAGTCTTGAAATCACTGCGTCTGGATTACTTGTATAAGACTCGCACAAGATTGGGCTCCTTAACATCCTACAATGGAGGATGGGAAATCTCATAAGATCTCACTCTTCCCTTAGGATTTATAGTCAGTTAGTGGTTGTCGGGGGAAGGGAGAAACAGTTCTTCTGTGATACAGATATTGGTAAGTTGCCTATGTTCCTGTAAATGACCTCTCACCCAGTGCCTGTAAATATCCCCAATGGAACTCACTGGGTCACAAAAAAATAGATGAGAGTGGTTGGGAAGAGGAAGAAGGGTCAGCGGGGGAGGGAAGGGGACAAGACAGGGTAATGGGGGCAAATATAAAATACACTACATACATGCATGAAGATGTTACAAGAGCCATTATTATATATAAATAATACACGCCAATAAAAACATTAAAATAGCTTTAAAATCACTAAACAAATAGGAAAATAGGGTGACACAGTTGAATAATGAACTCAGTTGTTAGGAGAGACATGTTAGGATAACTTTATGAAGGATATGTTATTTTGAACCTTCACGAAAATAGTTGAAAGAAAGTCATGATTCTGATCCTTCTGGAAGTGCTTAACGTGTAGCTGTGTCGTTACTGAACTGCCCTTGCACGGATGCTGAGGGGCAGATGAAGCCAGCACTGCAGCTGCTAACCGTAGCCTCCACAGCCTGTTGTCACTCTCAGTCTGCAAGGCAGCTTGGGTTCTGCTGACGTAAGATGGGGTTCATCTAGCCTTGCCCTAGTGCTGCTGGGTCCAGGGCTCCGAGGGGTTCTGGTGGATCCTTGAGGTTTCCTTTACTCTGCAGCAATCATTATGCAGGACCAGGTTTTTTTTTTCCAGGGCAGTAGGCCAGCCGCCTTCGGGCATAGTGAAGATCACACATGTGGGGACAGTTGACTGCTTGTCTTAGTCAAGGCAGCACTGACTGAAGCGGGTCACACAGTTTGGATCAATCAAAGTGCAGGTACTCGAGAGAGTTCCTGTGTAGGTCACATGGCAAAGAATTATACAGTCGATAATGTCAACATTTTTTATTTATTTCTGTATGTGTATGAATGTACTGTCTGCATGTAGGTCTGTGCGCCCGTGTTGTGTAATGCCTCGGAGGTCAGAAGAGGGCGTCAGATTCCCCTGGAACTGGAGTTCTCCTGGAATTGGAGTTTCAGACAGTTCTCAGCCGCCATGTGGGTGCTGGGGATCAAACCCGGGTCCTCTGTAAGAGCGGTCAGCACTCTTAACAGCTAGGCCATCTCTCCAGCCCCAATGTTAACATTTTGTAATTTGATGATGGTCTTGATCAATCGTAGGGTGGGCACTCTAGAGGTTCTGTCAATATACAAGGCAAAGAATTATACAGCATACAACGTTAAACTTCTACAATTTGACTGCTAAATTTAGAATAATAAAATATAATTGTAAGTAATTTTTATAGGCTTTGAGATTTACTTTTGGATTCTAGAAGTTAATTCTACAATCATGGTATTTAATTTTGTTTCCATTTTGGCTTAATAATGAATTTAAAAAGAAAACAGAACAATTCTTGATGCCTCAACATATGGTTGACTGTGTGTTGATATATCCTCACCATGTGTGTATGTGAATGAATGTGTGTGTGTGTTTGTGTGTGTGTGTGTGTGTGTGTGTGTGTGTCTGTGTGTTTTCAGATAGTCTCATGTAGCTTAGGCTGGTCTTGAACTCACTATGTAGGCTGAAGAGAGCTTCAAACTCTGACCCTCTTGCTTCTACCTCCTGAGTACTAGGATTATAGGTAAGTGTCACAACACTTACTTTATGTGGTGCTGGGGATCAAACCCAAGGCCTCATCCATATTAAGCAAGTACTTTACCAATTGAGCTCCAGTCCAACTTTGATCTCTCAATCCTCTTGGCCCCACATTCCAAGAGTTGGGATTGGGACTATAGGCATGTGTCACCATGCCCAGCTCCTCTCTCTCTCTCTCTCTCTCTCTCTCTCTCTCTCTCTCTCTCTTTCTCTCTCTCTCCTTCTTGCTCTGTCTCTCCCTCCTTCCCTCTCTCTCTGCCCCTCTCTCTTCCCCCCTTTCTCTCTGTAGTTCCAGCCGGCCTGGAACTCCCTATGTAGGTCAGGCTGGCCTCCATCTCACAGAGATTTGCATGTCCCTGCCTCCTGAGTTCGGATTAAAAGTATGCATCACTATGCACTCCCCACCTTTGAACATACAGACTTACGAGGGACAAACTCTGTCAGTTGAACATACCTGAAGTTGAAAGTGAATGCATTATATCTAACCTCCAGTACATTTTTGTTGAACAAGCAGCATAGCACACTGTAGGTGTGATTGTGTTTTCTCCTGAGCATGCGTCCTACTGGCCCTAGACTTGCATGGGCTGTCCACTCCACTTCCATTCTCCTCATGTCACATACCCTTTGACCCTATGATCCTCTCTCTCACTTTGTTGTCCTCCCTCCCCTCCCCCCATCCCTCCCCTCCCCCCCCTGCCCCCCTCCTCCCCTCCTCTCCCTCTCCTCTCTTGCTTTCTTCTGCAGGGCAGTGCTTCTATTCAACTTCCTTCATGTCATCTGTCCCCACCGGGTGTCCAGGGCCACAACCACACCAGCACATGCAGTAGGGATAAGAGTCTCGTTCTTCTTCAGCTCTGATAATTCCTCCCCTGGTATAGCAGTGTAACCTGGAATTGCCTATACCCAGCGCTCACTCTTAAGACGCGTGCTGTGTTTATCTGGGCTGGGGTGGTCGTCAGTTTGAGTCAATACTCAGCACATCCTATGTAGGGCATGGTGGCACATGCCTGTGATCCTGAAACTTGAGAGGTAGAGGTAGGAACATTAGAAGTACAAGCCTACCAAAGGGAGTTTAAGGCTAGTTCTGGGCTACATGAGACTGTTTTCAAGCACAGCAAAGCAAAATAAAACAAAAAAACTGGGGCTGGGGAGATGGTTGGTGCATAAAAGGCCTTGCTGTATAAGAATGAGGCTTCATTCAAATCCCCAGCACCCACTGAAAGTTTTGGTAGGATTGCTGGATGGCTGTCTGGAATCCCAGCCTTTGGGAGGTAGTGACAGGGGATTTCATCACCTGGCCAGCCCAGACTAGCTCCATTGGTGAGCTCTGGATTCAAGTGAAGACCTGCCTCAAATAAGAAGGGGAGACGATTTGAGGGAATCTGATAATGTCAGCCCTCTGCTTTACACACACCACACACACACACCAACATGTTAGCACATATACACATGTGCAAACAGAAATGCATGTACATATTAGACATGTACATGTGAAAATGCATAGTATCAAGGCCACAGACTCTTTGACTCATAAATTCTGTTCTGGGTGCAGGAATATATATTAATGCCCTCTTGAAGGGATTTGTAGGTTTACTATTTTGAGATCTGTGCTATATAACAAAGTCAAGACTCGTTTCATACCAAGAAGTCTCCTGACATGCTTGTCACCTGTCTGTCCGTTCTCCATCTCACCTTACAACCTTACACATTCATGTCCTAGCTGTCCATTTATGCTTTGGAAGGAATGTACACAGAAAGAATTTCTTGGGCATCTGCTAGCTGCCTTGCATCTAGGCGGCTCAACTGGCCTCTCTTTAACATGCACAGCATTCCTAGTAAGGTGGCATCATCTTCATTTGCTGATAAAAACACCGGGGCTCAGAGGGCTTACTGGACCTTTCTGTTCTTCAGCTGCAAAGGCGCCTCCGGAAGAGACAAGGACTGGTGGGCATGTATACCTCCTCCAGTCCCTGGATCTCTGCTTGGACAGGTTCCTAGGGTGATGGATTAGCAGCGTGCCCCGAAGCCGAGCTGCTGAGAGACAGAGCTTGTGCACTGCATTTAATGAGCAAGCTTTTCTGAGCCAGCTGGAGACAAAACCTTTAGGAGATCAGCAAGGCCCCATGAAGGAAGCTTTTATTTCCCTAGGCAGCTCTAGGTATATTTTTACCCAGAAGGCCCCAGAGGGGAGACTGGAGAAAAATCAATTTTTTTTTGTCCTGGCTGCTTGTGAAATTGAGAATATTTTAGCAAATTTGAAAGCTTTGGAGTCAAATCATATTCCTCGGGTCCCTGCTTGGAGCAGGCACTCAATAAACCTTTGTTGGACGCTGCTGAATGTTGCTCAGATCCTCCGGAGAATGTGCTCGTTCAGTGGACTAGATGAAGATGTCAGCCGGCCTGACCGTAAACTGTAATCTTTATGACTCCATAAAGAGGAACATGGACAATAGCTAGAATGTCATCCGTGAGCACAAGAAATGTTGTCCTGAAGTCCCTCTGCCCGTCAGGAAACCATACCACTCTGTATTCTCAGAACTGCAGCTGTTTCAGCTTTATGGAAAATCCCAGCTTTTTATTGGAGCTGATTGGGTTTGCAATTAACCAGAGTGCACAATATTGTGTCCACCCTGATTGATGTCTGGGTCATCCAATATGCTTCAGAGAGCTAGGGGAGTGGTGGAGAGAGACCCAAGTTAGAAGTGCTGTTCACGTGCTGTCACTGTGGTTTCAGGACACTCGCCACTGGTGCTGTTAAAAAAGATGTGTTTGCAAGGTTGTGGTCTCTTTATTCTGTCATTCAGGGGGCATCTGCTTGGGCTGGGCTGATGCTAGGGATGTAGTGTTGAGAAGATAGATGCTAGATCCCAAGGTGCTCACAGCCTGGTAGCAGGCAGGCAGTGACAACAGTATCACCAGGTCTCTAGGAGAGGATGTAGAGAGTCTGGAAAAATGTGATTTGGATAGGTAAGGAGGAGTTCAGGAAAACCAAGAGAGTCCTAGAAGAATGTACAAAGAACAGAGTGGGTGGCCTTTAAGTCCAAGATGTGGACATAGGGACTGGGATGGGGCTGGCTGTCAGAGGGGTTGTGGCAGGGGGCACCAGCTGACATGGGTAGGGCTCCTTGTACCTCTGAAGGACCCTTCCTGGTATCCTACCCACAGCCTTGTAAGGTCATTACTCTACCTTGGTAACTGTGTACAGCACTTTCATTGTTAGGGTAGTCTGAGTGCTAAGAACACATAGAGGGGCAACAGTGCTGATAAGCAGAGTTAACACTTCATGGTTCATGTAAAGCCCACATGTCTCCATGGCTGTGGCATGACCTCACTATTTATGGTGAAGGACATGGAGCAGTGGTGACATTATTGACATCAAGAGTCATGTGGACCAGGGTGGCCTCTGGGGAAGGACCTGCTTGAGGACGTTGAAAACCTGGATGCCCATGGAGATGAAGTCCCCTCTCTCCTGGCCTTCACTTGGAATGTGACCAGCCTTTGACCAACAGCTAGGTTCTGAGAGCTTTGAGGCTTGGCTTCCAACTCTTGTCTCCTTAATGCTGACAAAGAAAGGATCCTTGGTCTTCCTTGAGTCAAGCTTTGGTCTGTGTCAACCAATCAGGATGATCTTAGTTGACTTGGGAGAACAGTACTCCCAAGACCACACTGGCTTTGGGCTTGTCCCTAGTGCTGGGCTGGGCACACTGAGTACCCTTGCTTTCATTTTCTGGGAGGAAGTTTCCTACAAGGCCTCATTCCCACTGCTTTCCATTTGTCTTCCACTGCCCTAGCACCCCAAGCTAGCCTTTTTAGGAGTGATCTGGGGTGATCCAGGAGTCCTCTGAGTACATGAACTTGTGTGTTTGAACTTGAGATAATCTCAGATTCACATTATTTACGGATGACAGCAGTTACAGGCTTTCTTTCTCTGCCTGACCTAGCACCAGTGAGATCCAGAGTGGTGCAGGCAGGCCAGAGATCCTGGAACATTCGAGGTGGGTGGCCACTATGGCTGTTCCTCAGAAGTTGGGAAGAAGCAGACAGCTAACCCTGCTTCATTGTGTGAGGGTGGGTGTACCGTTCTCACATGGAACAGTAATCTATCCTCTAACGTGGAAATCAGTGTCCTTTGCTTCGAGCATCTGCAAGATCACAGACAAAACCTGTCCTTTCCTCTAAGCATTATTAATTTGATTTATAGCCTACGTGTTTATGGAGTTAGCATTGCAAAGGATACTTTTTCAGATATGCAACAATAAGTCCAAGTCGTCCTTAGATGAAAAATCACAGCCTCCTCCTGACTTTCCTTAAATGGCAACTTTTTCCTTTTTGTGCAATCGGAGTCGATAGTTTGAATCTTGACTGCTTTCCCTCTTATTCATAAGAGTAATACATGCTTGTAGAAAATTAGGAAATATAAAAAAATAAAAATGGGTAATATCCCTCATTCACTGGGCGCTCTTGCCAGCCATGCTGTCTCACAAACCCCCTCCCTTGCTGTGGCTGAACCTGCAGAGAGGCTGCCTTGTTTGGCAGAGCCAGGAAGCTTTGCATTTTTTTAAATTTATTTATTTCTGTATGTGTATGATGTACCGTCTGCATGCAGTTTTTGCACACCATGTCGTGCATTGCCACCCGAGGTCAGAAGAGGTGGGTCGTTCCCTGGAACTGGAGTTCTCCTGGAATTGGAGTTTCAGACGGTTTTTTCGGCCGCCATGTGGGTGTGGGGTTCGAACCCGGGTCCTCTGTAAAGCGTCGGTGCTTTTAACCGCTAGGCCATCTCTCCAGCCCCTGGAAGCTTTGCATTTTGAAGATCTATCTAGTTCAGTGCTTTGGTCTCAAGTTCAATCAAAGCCCACCCACTTGCCTTCTTCTACACAGGCCTGAGCTGAAGCCTCTGGCTCATAGTCCCTGCTCCTATCTCCTTGTGAGAAGGGCAGTCCTCTGGTTCATGGAAAGGGGAGTCACAGCTTTCTTTGCTCTTGGGTAGAGCTGATGCCATACATTCTCTGGCTGTTGGTTTGTCTGTGTGGCATGCCTGTGTAGTGATGGACTCTAGTACTATGTCATGTGACAGTTCACCTGGATCACATTAAGAATGCCGGAGCTGATAGGCATGCTGCCCCTGACTCTGCCCCTAGGATCACGTGTAATGACAGACAATGGCACCTGAATTCCTGTGGAAGTTGTCATTTAGAGGATCATCTGTCTGGCAGAGGGGAGAGAGAGCTATAATGGAAATGTGAAAGCACATGTGTCCATGGTGAGGTGAGGAAAGGGGCCGAGGGGACATAGAAATGGCTCTCCTTCCAACACGGCTTCCCAGGGCTGTTTCAGGCAGAGACTCAGTGTAACAATGAGTATAAAAATCTTCTATCGGGTACAAGTGGAAGGGGCCTTCTGATACTTGCTCCCAGCTGTGATAAAGTCTATAGAAATATACAAATTCTGGGTCACCAGAGCCTGGGGAGGAGCTTGGAGTAAATAGCCACTCAGTGCAATCAGGCAGCCTCCTCTCCTCCAGCAGCTTGGCTGGCAAGGGGCTGAATGAGCAGGTCTGAGTTAGATCTATGACAGAGCTGGCTAGTGCCAGTTGGCATTTAAAAAATAATAAATCGAAAACATTTTTGCAGAGGTTTTGAGCTAAATTTCTTTGTAGGATAAAAGAGATTCCGATGGAGTAGACATATATGAGATCCTGTAATCAAACAGATCAAGATTCAAATGTGGGTCCAGAATTTTCTAGTTGTAAGATTATAGACAAAATATGACCTTTGTACAGCACTATTTATCCTTTTGTGAAAAGAGGAAAGTATTATTCTGGTTATGTTACAGTTTCAGGGTGGCCTTTGTTTCTGGAGCAAGAGCTTGCTTGGTACAGAGTCACGTATCTATAGCTGCCCTATGGCTTCATTGTATGTGGAGCTTAGTGGGGATGCGTTCCTCTTTCCTGGAGCTTTGACTATGGGGCATTTAGTAGCTATAACTGAGCATTTCTATTGGCTGGGCCCGGCGCGGAACAGATTTTTTTTTTTTTTTTTTTTTGTCTTTTTTGAGACAGGTCTCCCTGTAGCCCACCAGCTGTCCTGGAGCTCACTCTGTAGACCAGGCTGGCCTTGAACTCACAAAAAAGTCCACCTGCCTCTGCCTCCCAAGAGTCTGAGATTAAAGCGTGCACAACACCCGCTAATAAATTATGGGGCTGGAGAGATGGCCTAAGCGGTTAAGAGGCCGACCGCTCTTACAGAGGACCCGGGTTCGATCCCCAGACCCACATGGCGGCCGAACCTCTAAAACTCCAGTTCCAGGAGAAACTCCCAGTTCCAGGGGAATCCGAGACCCTCTTCTGACCTCCGCGGCGTTGCACGACACGGGGCACAGACGTGCATGCAGATAGTACATTCATACACATACAATAATAAATAAAATTAATAAAAAAAAAATTAAAAAAAAATAAATAAAGGACTGGAAGGATAGCACTCAGTTTGGGGTGCGGGGATTCGAACTCCTTTTTTTTTTTTTTTTTTTTTTAACAGATTTATATGTATTAACTCATATGTAACCGGATGCAATTATTTTTCCTCTTGGTTTCTTTCTTGTTTCCTTCCCTTCCTTCCTCCTCCTTCCTTCCTTCCTTCCTTCCTTTCCTTTTTTAAAGAAAAGGAAAAAGAAGCACAAGGTAATTTGTCCAAGATCCCAGTTATCAGTTGGTAAAACTATGACTTAAACTCAAGACAGTCAACCTCAGAGCCAGTGCCTAAACTCTGTGCTAGTGAGGTAGGGGCTAAAGGGATGGTTCAGGGGTAAAAATAAAGTATTTTGGTCATCTTAAAAATAAGGCCCTTATCTGATTAGTTTTTGTCAATGTGACACAAACTAAAGATATCTGGGAAGAAAGAATCTTAGCTGAGGCAATTTCTCCATCAGCATGGCCTACAGCCTTGTCTGGAGGCATCTTTCTTCTCCATCGGCAGTCCTACGGCATGTCTGTGAGGCAATTTCTTAGTTAGCAGTTGATGCAGGAGGGCCCAATTNCAGCAACAGCAGCAGCTCCAGCAGCAGCAGCAGCTCTAGCAGCAGCTCCAGCAGCAACTCCAGCAGCAGCAGCAACAGCAGCAGCTCCAGCAGCAGTGCACTGAGCACATCTGTTCTGGTCACTTGTGAGAAAAAAAGATAGATGTAAATACTTTTCATCACTATTAACTGTATTTGATCTGCATTATTACAAAACGGATTCCAGGATTTGTGTTTCTCCCCTCCCCTCCTCTCCCCTTCTCTCCCCTCCCCTCTCCTCTCTCCTCCCCTCCCCTCCTCTCCCCTCTCCTCTCCTTTCTTCTGCAGGGCCAGTGCTTTCTATTCAACTGTCCTTCATGTCATCTGTCCCCACCTGGTGTCCAGGGCCACAACCACACCAGCACATGCAGTAGGGACAGAGTCTCGTTTCAGCCTCTGATATTCCTCCCCTGGTATAGCAGTGTAACCTGAGATTGCCTATAGCCCAGCGCTCACTCTTAAGACGCGTGCTGTGTTTATCTGGGCTGGGGTGGTAGGTCAGTTGAGTCAATACTCAGCACAGCCTGAGGTGGGCATGGTGGCACATGCCTGTGATCCTGAAACTTGAGAGGTAGAGGTAGGAACATTAGAAGTACAAGCCTACCAAAGGGAGTTTAAGGCTAGTTCTGGGCTACATGAGACTGTTTCAAGCACAGCAAAGCAAAATAAAACAAAAAACTGGGGCTGGGGAGATGGGTTGGTGCATAAAAGGCTTGCTGTATAAGAATGAGGCTTCAGTTCAAATCCCCAGCACCCACATGAAAGTTGGGTAGGCATGGTGGCTGGTCTGGAATCCCAGCCTTTGGGAGGTAGTGACAGGGGATTTCAACCTGGCCAGCCAGACTAGCTCCATTGGTGAGCTCTGGATTCAAGTGAGAGACGCTGCCTCAATAAATAAGGTGGAGACAGATTGAGGAGAATACTGATAATGTCAGCCTCTGGCTTACACACACACACACACACACACACACATGTTAGCACATATACACATGTGCAAACAGAAATGCATGTACATATTAGACATGTACATGTGAAAATGCATAGTATCAAGGCCACAGACTCTTTGACTCATAAATTCTGTTCTGGGTGCAGGAATATATATTAATGCCCTCTTGAAGGGATTTGTAGGTTTACTATTTTGAGATCTGGTGCTATATAACAAAGTCAAGATCGTTTCATACCAAGAAGTCTCCTGACATGCTTGTCACCTGTCTGTCCGTTCTCCATCTCACCTGTTACACCCATTCATGTCCTAGCTGGTCCATTTATGCTTTGGAAGGAATGTACACAGAAAGAATTTCTTGGGCATCTGCTAGCTGCCTTGCATCTAGGCGGCTCAACTGGCCTCTCTTTAACATGCACAGCATTCCTAGTAAGGTGGCATCATCTTCATTTGCTGATAAAAACACCGGGGCTCAGAGGGCTTACTGGACCTTTCTGTTCTTCAGCTGCAAAGGCGCCTCCGGAAGAGACAAGGACTGGTGGGCATGTGTACCTCCTCCAGCCCCTGGATCTCTGCTTGGACAGGTTCCTAGGGTTGATGGATTACAGCGTGCCCCGAAGCCGAGCTGCTGAGAGACAGAGCTTGTGCACTGCATTTAATGAGCAAGCTTTTCTGAGCCAGCTGGAGACAAAACCTTTAGGAGATCAGCAAGGCCCCATGAAGGAAGCTTTTATTTCCCTAGGCAGCTCTAGGTATATTTTTACCCAGAAGGCCCCAGAGGGGAGACTGGAGAAAAATCAATTTTTTTTTGTCCTGGCTGCTTGTGAAATTGAGAATATTTTTAGCAAATTTGAAAGCTTTGGAGTCAAATCATATTCCTCGGGTCCCTGCTTGGAGCAGGCACTCAATAAACCTTTGTTGGACGCTGCTGAATGTTGCTCAGATCCTCCGGAGAATGTGCTCATTCAGTGGACTAGATGAAGATGTCAGCCGGCCTGACCGTAAACTGTAATCTTTATGACTCCATAAAGAGGAACATGGACAATAGCTAGAATGTCATCCGTGAGCACAAGAAATGTTGTCCTGAAGTCCCTCTGCCCGTCAGGAAACCATACCACTCTGTATTCTCAGAACTGCAGCTGTTTCAGCTTTATGGAAAATCCCAGCTTTTTATTGGAGCTGATTGGGTTTGCAATTAACCAGAGTGCACAATATTGTGTCCACCCTGATTGATGTCTGGGTCATCCAATATGCTTCAGAGAGCTAGGGGAGTGGTGGAGAGAGACCCAAGTTAGAAGTGCTGTTCACGTGCTGTCACTGTGGTTTCAGGACACTCGCCACTGGTGCTGTTAAAAAAGATGTGTTTGCAAGGTTGTGGTCTCTTTATTCTGTCATTCAGGGGGCATCTGCTTGGGCTGGGCTGATGCTAGGGATGTAGTGTTGAGAAGATAGATGCTAGATCCCAAGGTGCTCACAGCCTGGTAGCAGGCAGGCAGTGACAACAGTATCACCAGGTCTCTAGGAGAGGATGTAGAGAGTCTGGAAAAATGTGATTTGGATAGGTAAGGAGGAGTTCAGGAAAACCAAGAGAGTCCTAGAAGAATGGTACAAAGAACAGAGTGGGTGGCCTTTAAGTCCAAGATGTGGACATAGGGACTGGGAATGGGGCTGGCTGTCAGAGGGGTTGTGGCAGGGGGCACCAGCTGACATGGGTAGGGCTCCTTGTACCTCTGAAGGACCCTTCCTGGTATCCTACCCACAGCCTTGTAAGGTCATTACTCTACCTTGGTAACTGTGTACAGCACTTTCATTGTTAGGGTAGTCTGAGTGCTAAGAACACATAGAGGGGCAACAGTGCTGATAAGCAGAGTTAACACTTCATGGTTCATGTAAAGCCCACATGTCTCCATGGCTGTGGCATGACCTCACTATTTATGGTGAAGGACATGGAGCAGTGGTGACATTATTGACATCAAGAGTCATGTGGACCAGGGTGGCCTCTGGGGAAGGACCTGCTTGAGGACGTTGAAAACCTGGATGCCCATGGAGATGAAGTCCCCTCTCTCCTGGCCTTCACTTGGAATGTGACCAGCCTTTGACCAACAGCTAGGTTCTGAGAGCTTTGAGGCTTGGCTTCCAACTCTTGTCTCCTTAATGCTGACAAAGAAAGGATCCTTGGTCTTCCTTGAGTCAAGCTTTGGTCTGTGTCAACCAATCAGGATGATCTTAGTTGACTTGGGAGAACAGTACTCCCAAGACCACACTGGCTTTGGGCTTGTCCCTAGTGCTGGGCTGGGCACACTGAGTACCCTTGCTTTCATTTTCTGGGAGGAAGTTTCCTACAAGGCCTCATTCCCACTGCTTTCCATTTGTCTTCCACTGCCCTAGCACCCCAAGCTAGCCTTTTTAGGAGTGATCTGGGGTGATCCAGGAGTCCTCTGAGTACATGAACTTGTGTGTTTGAACTTGAGATAATCTCAGATTCACATTATTTACGGATGACAGCAGTTACAGGCTATTCTTTCTCTGCCTGACCTAGCACCAGTGAGATCCAGAGTGGTGCAGGCAGGCCAGAGATCCTGGAACATTCGAGGTGGGTGGCCACTATGGCTGTTCCTCAGAAGTTGGGAAGAAGCAGACAGCTAACCCTGCTTCATTGTGTGAGGGTGGGTGTACCGTTCTCACATGGAACAGTAATCTATCCTCTAACGTTGGAAATCAGTGTCCTTTGCTCGAGCATCTGCAAGATCACAGACAAAACCTGTCCTTTCCTCTAAGCATTATTAATTTGATTTATAGCCTACGTGTTTATGGAGTTAGCATTGCAAAGGATACTTTTTCAGATATGCAACAATAAGTCCAAGTCGTCCTTAGATGAAAAATCACAGCCTCCTCCTGACTTTCCTTAAATGGCAACTTTTTCCTTTTTGTGCAATCGGAGTCGATAGTTTGAATCTTGACTGCTTTCCCTCTTATTCATAAGAGTAATACATGCTTGTAGAAAATTAGGAAAATATAAAAGATGAAAAATGGGTAAATATCCCTAAATTCACTGGGCGCTCTTGCCAGCCATGCTGTCTCACAAACCCCCTCCCTTGCTGTGGCTGAACCTGCAGAGAGGCTGCCTTGTTTTGCAGAGCTCAGGAAGCTTTGCATTTTTTTTTAAATTTATTTATTTCTGTATGTGTATGAATGTACCGTCTGCATGCAGTTTTGTGCACCCATGTCGTGCATTGCCGCAGAGGTCAGAAGAGGGTGTCGGATTCCCCTGGAACTGGAGTTCTCCTGGAATTGGAGTTTCAGACGGTTTTCGGCCGCCATGTGGGTGCTGGGGTTCGAACCCGGGTCCTCTGTAAGAGCGGTCGGTGCTCTTAACCGCTAGGCCATCTCTCCAGCCCCTGGAAGCTTTGCATTTTGAAGATCTATCTAGTTCAGTGCTTTGGTCTCAAGTTCAATCAAAGCCCACCCACTTGCCTTCTTCTACACAGGCCTGAGCTGAAGCCTCTGGCTCATAGTCCCTGCTCCTATCTCCTTGTGAGAAGGGCAGTCCTCTGGTTCATGGAAAGGGGAGTCACAGCTTTCTTTGCTCTTGGGTAGAGCTGATGCCATACATTCTCTGGCTGTTGGTTTGTCTGTGTGGCATGCCTGTGTAGTGATGGACTCTAGTACTATGTCATGTGACAGTTCACCTGGATCACATTAAGAATGCCGGAGCTGATAGGCATGCTGCCCCTGACTCTGCCCCTAGGATCACGTGTAATGACAGACAATGGCACCTGAATTCCTGTGGAAGTTGTCATTTAGAGGATCATCTGTCTGGCAGAGGGGAGAGAGAGCTATAATGGAAATGTGAAAGCACGTGTGTCCATGGTGAGGTGAGGAAAGGGGCCGAGGGGACATAGAAATGGCTCTCCTTCCAACACGGCTTCCCAGGGCTGTTTCAGGCAGAGACTCAGTGTAACAATGAGTATAAAAATCTTCTATCGGGTACAGTGGAAGGGGCCTTCTTGATACTTGCTCCCAGCTGTGATAAAGTGCTATAGAAATCACAAATTCTGGGTCAGCCAGAGCCTGTGGAGGAGCTTGGAGTTAATAGCCACTCAGTGCAATCAGGCAGCCTCCTCTCCTCCAGCAGCTTGGCTGGCAAGGGGCTGAATGAGCAGGTCTGAGTTAGATCTATGACAGAGCTGGCTAGTGCCTAGTTGGCATTTAAGAAAATAATAAATCGAAACATTTTTTCAGAGTGATTTGAGCTATAATTCTTTGTAGGATAAAGAGATTCCGATGGAGTAGACATATATGAGATCCTGTAATCAAACAGATCAAGATTCAAATGTGGGTCCAGAATTTTCTAGTTGTAAGATTATAGACAAAATATGACCTTTGTACAGCACTATTTATCCTTTTGTGAAAAGAGGAAAGTATTATTCTGGTTATGTTACAGTTTCAGGGTGGCCTTTGTTTCTGGAGCAAGAGCTTGCTTGGTACAGAGTCACGTATCTATAGCTGCCCTATGGCTTCATTGTATGTGGAGCTTAGTGGGGATGCGTTCCTCTTTCCTGGAGCTTTGACTATGGGGCATGTAGTAGCTATAACTGAGCATTTCTATTGGCTGGGCCCGGTGCTGAACAGATTTTTTTTTTTTTGTCTTTTTGAGACAGGGTCTCCCTGTAGCCCCAGCTGTCCTGGAGCTCACTCTGTAGACCAGGCTGGCCTTGAACTCACAAAGATCCACCTGCCTCTGCCTCCCAAGTGCTAGGAATAAAGTCGTGCGCCACCACGCCCAGCGAGACAGTGTGTCTTATAGCCCCAGATGGCCTGGAACTTGCTACATAGACCAGGCTGGCCTTGATCTCATATAGAGATCTGCCTGCCTCTGCCTCCTGAGTACTGGGAGTAAAGATGTATGCTATTATACCTGGCAAAAACAAACAAACAAGACAAAAAAATACCTAGAGCTTTTTAATGGAATAGGAAATTCANCGAACTTCCTTTTTTTTTTTTTTTTTTTTAACAGATTTATATGTATTAACTCATATGTAACCGGATGCAATTATTTTTCCTCTTGGTTTCTTTCTTGGTTCCTTCCTTCCTTCCTTCCTTCCTTCCTTCCTTCCTTCCTTCCTTCCTTTCCTTTTTTTTAAGAAAAGGAAAAAGAAGCACAAGGTAATTTGTCCAAGATCCCAGTTATCAGTTGGTAAAACTATGACTTAAACTCAGACCAGTCAACCTTCAGAGCCAGTGCCTTAAACTCTGTGCTAGTGATGTAGGGGGCTAAAGGGATGGTTCAGGGGTAAAAATAAAGTATTTTGGTCATCTTAAAAATAAGGCCCTTATCTGATTAGTTTTTGTCAATGTGACACAAACTAAAGATATCTGGGAAGAAAGAATCTTAGCTGAGGCAATTTCTCCATCAGCATGGCCTACAGCCATGTCTGTGAGGCATCTTCTCCATCGGCATGGCCTACGGCCATGTCTGTGAGGCAATTTCTTAGTTAGCAGTTGATGCAGGAGGGCCCAATTCTCTGTGGGTAGTGCCATCCCTGGGCAGGTGGGTTTGGGCTATAGATGGATGGTAACTGAGCAAGCCCAGGAAAGCAGTCCGTTAGCAGCCTTCCGCCATGGTCTCTGCTTCAGTTCCTGTGTCCAGGTTCCTGCCTTGGCTCCCCCCATGATGGACTGCAGCCTGTAGGCCAAGCAAACCCTTTCCTCCCCCAAGTTGATTTTGGTCAGTGTTTAATCACAGCCACAGAAGAGTTAACTAACATATTACACTAGAGCCCAAGAGTTGCGGTATTTTCTGACTCCATGTTTCTGACTCTGGGTGCGGATAGTAGGATAGGGAGGAAATATCACTTTCTTCCTCTGAATCCACATATACTTCCTGCTCTCACACAGCTAGGTCCTGTGCTAGTCACTGCGATTGGCACCACAACACTATGTGGAGCACACAGCTGACATCATTTCTTCTATGATTTTTAGCAGATCATCTTTGAATCCTAAAGTTCCTGTGTTTAGGGTATTTGCTTGATTTTGAGAATTGCCGAATGTATCTGAGTGACCTCTGATGTTCCTCTGCAGGGCCTTCTGAGTGGCACACTCCATTTCTCACAGCCTGTACAGCTTGGCTCAGGCCTGTGGCCTGGCTACCCCTAGGGAGAGAGAGAGAGAGAGAGAGAGAGAGAGAGAGAGAGAGAGAGAGAGAGAGAGTAAGAGCCTGGGTAGGGCTGTGCTTCCACTGGGTCTATAGGACTGTGGGAGCTTTGAGTTTTCAGATGACAGTTACAGTGAGGTCCCAGTGTCAGGAGGTGAGGAACACAGAGCAGACAGCTGGGTGACTTGTATCAGCAGGGGAAACAGTGGCCTCTTTGTTACCTGGCTCCTCCAGTCATGGCCAGCTTGTCATCTGGGAGTTGTTCCTAAAATCTCAGGTCCCGGCTTGCTCTGCAAGGCTGTCTATCACTTTTTAAGACCTAATTCCTTGTATTGTAAGTACCTTTCTGTATAAACTAAAGAGTGTATTATATCATTTGTAGCTTGAGTCTATTGGTTGCTGTAGGTTTTTATTATTGCTGATATGTATGAGAGTTTTATTATTTTGTTTTATTTTATTTCATTTGCCTTGTCTTTTCAAACATAGTTGATTCACAGGGAACTCATGGTATTTGAGAACTCTTAGAATTCCTTTCCCATGAATTTTCTTAGGATAGATGTCCTTCAAACCGAGTATATAGGACCGATGAGGCTCCTGCATGGGTCCCTCAGCTCTGCAGGTGAAGCTCTCTGTCTATGGGAAGCCCTGCAAAAGAGAACCACATTGTTCCCATCACTAAGACCTTGTCCCACTGGGCCCTATGTTGCTGTCTTCAACTGAGTTTCTGCCAAAGATTTTCTTGGCTTGTTTCCCGCTTCAGAGGAGGCATGGCCTGTTCCCCACTGCTCTGTTCTCCAGGGAGCCCCATCCACCTTCCTTGCTGTGTCTCCTAGGGAACCCTGTCACTGACTCTGGCAGCTTTCCCCTCTTGTCCTTTCCTGGCACCTTTTCAAGTTATTCCAGGGCTGGCCTGGAGGCCTTGCTCAGTACTACAGGACAGGACCATGGAGCTCTGTCTGGGTGCATTCTCCACCGGAGAAATCCTCCTAGAAGGGTGATCACACATACTTTGTTAAGATTCAGATCTTCCAGTGTTGTGTATGCCTGGCAAGTGTTGCCATCATTGTGTAGTTGTCAGACTGTTGATATTGTCTCATTAGGATATCAAACTGATTGAGAGTTTGCTCAGCTTTGAGTGATATAAACAGGAACAGAAAGTATTGTACTGAGGGCTTTTTGCTAGTTGCGGCCATGTTTTTGTATATGCCAGCCAGGCTCTAGCAGAGAAACAGAGCTAGTAGGGGACACACACACACACACACACACACACACACACACACACGCACACACACACTGCATTACCATGCTTGGCATACACAAATTTATTTATTGCGAGGAATTAAGTTTTGCAATGCTGGAGGCTGCCTAGGCAAGGCAAAAACCCACTGGCAGGCCAACAGGAAGGACAACAGAAACTCTTGGGAACAGGTTGAGTTTCTTCCTCAAGGAAGCTTCTACTTTTTAGAGTTCTCATGACCTTTTTTAAAATTTTTATTTATTTTTATGTATATGAGTGTACTGTCTGCATGTAGGTTGGTGCACCTGTGTCATGAAATGCCCTGGAGGTCAGAAGAGGGCATTGGATTCCCCTGGAACTGGAGTTAAGGATGGTTCTTAGCTGCCATGTGGGTGCTGGGAATTGAACCTGGGTCCTCTGCAAGAGCAGTTGGTGCTCTTAACCACTGAGCCATCTCTTCAGCCCCTGAGTTCTCATGACCTTTAAAAGAGATCATTTCAATATGAGCGTGCACACTGAATTGTAATTTAAGATGAACCTGTGACTGTAAATTATGATTTGAAGGAGAAGGTGGGTGGGGAACTCGAGCCTCTGCGTCTGGGTTCTGGGGTGGGTGCGTTCAGACTTGTCTTTTCCCACTGCTTCCTTCTGAGGCCTTAAGGACGGAGAGGCAGGCAAGGAGGTTGATGCTTATTTCAGCTACTATAGAAGTTTAGTCCCTCCAAGAGCTTGAAGTCAACCAGGCACAGTGACACCTCACATATTAAGTAGGGTAGAATGGCAGTGGATGGGAGCCCCTGATGATGCTCTGGCTGAGCTGAGTCCGGGTCTCCTTGTGATAAATAGACAAAAGGAAGAATCGCTTTCTGTGAACTTAGGGTAGATCCTGAGAAGTTCTGAGAGGCAGAGTTCCACAGGGGGAAGTGGCAGGTAGTCCCTGTGAATGGGAAACTTCATGGCCACTCATGGTTTCCCAATTTCAATAAGCGAGTGTGAGGTGGGTATGGTGGCACATGCCTGTAACTTGGAAGGTGGAGACAGGAAGATCAGAGCTCAAAGTCAACCTCAGCTATATGGCTTGGGCTGCTTGAGATCCTGTCTCAAAAAAAACCCTCAAGTAATCAACCAAACACACACACACACACACACACACACACACACACACTCACACATGCACACTCCACAACCAAAGAAAAATAAAATATGCCAAATGAAAAAGCAATGTTCAAAAGGAGACCAAGCCGTTTCCTCCCGCAGTTTCTCATCTCCCCGTTCACGGTCCTGCTTTTCGGAGATAGTTCAGAAAGGAACAGCTTACTCATAATTCCCAAGCTGAAGATACTTCTAGAAGGAACATCTGACATCATGGCTAAACAAAGAAGTCATAAATTGTTAATGTATATAAAAGGAAAGCCTCTTAAGTGGGGCTTCTCTAAATTGTATGTGTCTTCCTGAGGGAGCAATTCATTCATCCATAAACATCAGCCAGCCAGGCAACACAGGAGGTGCTGGAGATAGGACACTGACAGAGATGAAACTGTGAGCTGGCAGAGACTGGCAGTTTTCAAGTAGTGGTTTGGTCTGAATATCTGTTGACTTGCCAAGTTTGTGTGTTAAACCCAATGCCTAAAGTGATGGTACTAGACAGTAGGGTCTTTGAGTGGTGACTGGGTCAGAAGGATAGAAACAGGGAGATCTCCCAAGACCACCTGAACCACAGGTAGGTAGGAGCTGGGTGCTTCAGCAAGGTGGATTGTTGTTTGATTTAATCTAGTTAATCTAGTTGTCTCTGGCTTGATTGGCTTTTGTGGCTGTGGGGGCAGAGTTATCCTCCCAGTTGGTATAAAAGGTGGGTTTGTGTGAGTCTTGAGATCGGAGATCTCCCAAGACCACTTGAAGCACAGGTACCAGGGTGCCAGGCGTGGTGGCGCACGCCTTTAATCCTAGCACTCGGGAGGCAGAGGCAGGCGGATCTTTGTGAGTTCAAGGCCAGCCTGGTCTACAGAGTGAGCTCCAGGACAGCTGGGGCTACAGGGAGACCCTGTCTTGAAAAGACCAA
>VZQC01003677.1:959759-983174 GCA_009823505.1 Rhizomys pruinosus | reverse complement strand
AAAAATAATACAACAAAAAAAAAGAGCACTGCCCCCCCATCTGCAGGAGGCAAGCAAGCCAAGCCTTCAATACAGTGAGAGGGCATTTGGGGCTCCACGTGGAATACAGGGCAAGGAGAAGCCCATTGCCGGAACACGCAAGAAGAGACAAGGATTGGAAAGGGCAGATACTCCCACACAAGCTCTACAACCCTGTGGAAGTATTCCTTTACAGTGGATCCCCCTGGGGATGGCCCAGGACAATCAGCTATCAGATAAAGCACCAATTGTGAACAAATTAAAGAAGTACAAGATTCTACAGAAGCAAATCAAACGAATTAAAGAAAGATAATGAAAACTCAGAAGGGACCTAGAGAGGCGAGAATGACAACTCCAGAAGGAATGGGGAAACACTGAAAAGTGAATCCCAGGCTGAATAACATGTAGGAAACGCACCACGAGGAAGAAACAAAGAGCTCCAGGAGAGATTGAGAGGCTCCAAAGGAGTTAAAAATTACTTAAGAAAAGAAGAGGAAATGGAAAAGGGAATAAACACTCATCCAATGCATCCAGAGGAAAGGAAATGGAAAAAGTCTAGAAGCGAATGGAGGAAGCAGAACAAAGAATATCTAGACCTGGAAGATAACACAAAACAGACTAAAAACCTCAAGTAAAGCATTGAAAATAATTTAAAAAATATACACAAAGGTTACAACCAGGACTGTGGAACATTTGAAAAGATCAAACCTCCACGTCATAGGATAGAGGACGGGAGGAGAATCCCAAGGGAACGGTACTTGAGCGTCAGATCTTCAACAGATAATGACATTTCCCCCAAACAAAAAAGACAACACCATACACAATTAAGATAGCACATAGACTCAAACCAGACAAGATCAAGAAAAAAATTCTCCTGCCACTCATAGTTCAAAATTAGCTGCACCCAAAACAAGAACAAAATCCTTAAAGCCACAAGAGAAAACAAATGTGACCCTATAAGGGGAAAACCTACAGGAATTACCCTGACTTTCAATGCAAAACTATGAAAGCAGAAGAACCTGGAGCACAGCATTCCCAGTGTTAAAGAGACATAGATGCCAACACTCCAGGTTACTTATACCACGCAGGACAACATGTCGATTATAGTTGAAGGATAGGAAAAGACTTCCTAAATCAGACAGCAGCTGCACAAGAATTAAGGTCGACAATTGACAAATGGGACCTCATTAAACTCAAAAGCTTCTGTACATCAAAAGAAACAATCAAGGAAGTGAAGAGAAATCCCACAGAGTGGGAGGAAACCTTCACTGCAGAAACATCTGACAAAGCATTGATTTCCAGAATATATAAACTACTCAAAAAACAAAGAAGAAAGAAAACAAATGACCCACTCAATAGATGGAGCAAAGAGCTGAACAGAGACTTCACAAGTGAGGAATTAGAGATGGCTGAGAAACACCTTAAGAAGTGTTCAACATCACTAATCATTAAGGAAATGCAAATCAAAACCACTTTAAGATATCATCTTACTCCAATAAGACTGGCTAGGATCAAGAAAACAAATGATACCAAGTGCTGGAGAGGTTGTGGGGAAAGGGGAACACTCATCCCCTGCTGGTGGGAATGTAAACTTGTACAGCCACTATGGAAAGCAGTGTGGAGAACCCTTGGAAGACTTGGAATAAACTTGCCACCCGACCCAGCCATACCACTCCTGGGCATGTACCTTCAAGACTCACCCTACCACAGAAATACATGCAAGGCCATGTTTATTTCAGCTCTCTTCACAATAGCAAGGAGCTGGAACCAAGGCAAATGACCCTCAACTGATGAGTGGATAGAGAAAATGTGGTACATCTATACAATGGAGTTCTATGCAGCAGTAAAGAAAGACAACATTATGAGCTTTGCAGGAAAATGGCTGGAGCTAGAAGACATCATGCTGAATGAAGTAACACAGTCCCAGAAAAACAGACGATGAATAGTATCCCTCATCTGTGGATGCTAGTGCCAGTTACCTAGTTGTAAGTATTTCTTGTGCACGGCCCCTTGAGCTTTTGTTCAAGCAGTTGGGAGTGATGCATATTGGAAACAACAACAACCACAACCACTACCATAACAACAGAAGAAAGGACTGCATTAAAGAACTGACTGAAACAGTGACCTTCTGCTCAAAACAGTCAACTTCCACATGGAGAATTTTGAGAAAGACTGAGAAAGAGATGAAAAGCATGTTTGGCAGAATGCATGAGCTCTGGTGGGGTGGGGGGATAGGGTGGCGGACACGGGTCTAGATTTGATAATCTCGTACAAAATATATATAAAAAATAAAAATTAAAAATTAAAAAAAGAAGGATAGAACCAGTATGAGTGAAATCAGATCAGTGAAATGAGCCTCCAGAGAGGTGCCTTTCCCGCCTTGTCACACATGGGTACATCTAGAACATACCACTTAGGAAGCACTCGTAGACACCTACTCTCCACAGCCCCTGGTCTTGAACTATCAAGCCTCCAGAACCACAAACAATACATTTCTGTTGTTTGTATGCCCTTCAGTGGACAGTGTTTTGTTATAGCAGCTTGAACAGACTGAGACAGACAGGAAAAGGAACTGCAGCTCAGTGATGTGAAGGAAGGAACTGGCCAGGGACAGCCAGCAACAGGAAATCCAGGAGCTGTAACACCTTGGGAATGCAATGGACAGTGTGACAGAGATGAAACAGAGGGTGTAGTTGAGGGGTCGGATGTTAATGATCCACACAGGGGTGCTGCAAGGTAGAGACTCACTCTACCCTGGGGCCATGCCGCTGCATGTTTAGTGAAAGCCACTATAGCACGATTCAAGCTATTTGCGGTATTCCTGTCCTGGGGGTGCTGAGCTATGTCTCCTAAACCAGCCACAGCATCTGGATGACTGTGCTTGTTTTTCAAAGGTCCAACAGCACAGTAAGATCAGTCCAACCAAAACTCCAGCATGGAGTGGGTCAGAGGATCTGTTGTCCCTCCCCTAGCTGAGGAACCATTGGCGGCTGCTGGTTGCCAGGGGAGGAAGAGTCCGTTTTCTCCAGATGTGGACCCCATGTTCCAGCAGACGGCCCTGCATGCATGCACACGTGGTCAGTACTAACTGAATTCAATAGGTTTAAAAACAAGGGGTGAGGATGGGTTTGATCAAAACACATTATAGCCATGTATGAAGTTCCCAAACAATGAATAAAAAAACATTCCCAGGTGATGTTCCTGGGTTTCCTCTGAGGAACAGCTTCCCGGTGACCCCAGGCTTTCCCCCCTGAAGGTCCTATAGACTGTTCTTTTGGTTTTAGAAGCACCCCACCAATATTTCCCTTCTCCATCCCTCTGGAGAGTGTTCCTGGCCATTGCATCTGAATACTTATTGGACTTTGCTTCTTGACTCTCCCCTCTGCCTGTCCCAAGCTGTCCTGTTTATAACTTGCAGCTGTTGGCAAGTCTGCAGTTGCTGGCCTTTGGGAGATGTACGTAGACTGGGCTGCCTGTGAGTTGTCTGGGAACCCGGGCTGAAGGGAGGGAGACACCCAGGCTAGTCTTTTCTCTCTAAATTTATGATGAAAAGTTGGATTTCAAGAGCCAGGAGTTTACGATGGACAACAGCCCTGTGTTTGTAATTTTCAGAAAGATGGGGACGGCACATTCCACTTAGGCAGGAACTGGCTAAAACCAGCTTTTTGACTCACAAATTAGTCAATAACTCTCTAGCAAAATTTAGAAATTGTGGCTTCAGTTACAAATTGCATCTGTTAAAGTAACTTTTTTAAAAAGGAAGAAAAAAACACCCCAAATGGACTATTTGGGGCAAAATTTAAATAAGGGTTTCAGGCAAAGTATTTTGCTGATAGACTAGGCATCTTGAGTTGGGGAATTCTGCTGTGTGCACAAGGTTCTAGTGAGATGTGCTATGGAGGAAGTTAGTGGAGGTAGATGTACATTGACACGTCGGGCTGGTTTCAGGTATAAATTAGTCATACTTTCCCCACTCTGATAAGTGTATGTAATTCCACATTCATCTCTGATTAGGTCCCAATAATTTGACAACCTGTGCCTTCAAAGACTTTGTTCACTGGGCATGACATTCTAGAGAGCAGTGTGTTGGGGGGGGGTCTCACATTTAAAAATTTTAGTTTTGCCGGGCATGGTGGTGCATGCCTTTAATCCTAGCACTTGGGAGGCAGAGGCAGGCAGATCTTTGTGAGTTCAAGGCCAGCCTGGTCTACAGAGTGAGTTCTAGGACAGCTGGGGCTATAGGGAGACCCTGTCTCGAAAACACACACACACACACAAAATTTAGTTTTATTTTCTATTTTTGTGTGTGCATCTGTGTGTAGATTTGTGCACATGGTGTGTGTCAGATCCCCTGGAGCTGGGGTGATGGGCAGTTGTAAGCCACCCGATGTGGGTATTGGGAACCAGCTCAGGTCTTTGGAAGAGCCGCAAGAGCTCTGAACCACTTAAGTCAACGCTCCAGCCTCAAATGTCTCCTTTTAACCATTTCGTCCCTAATTCTAACTCTGGACCATGGTGATGATTATTTTTGGACTATGAAGGAGAAGCTACTCACATGTTCTAATCCTAAGTTTCCTTGGATTTTTTTCCCCTTCCTCGTTGTTTTTGGGATTTCTGCCCATCTCATTTTTTGCTTTATGGAGGGCTCAGATGAAAACATGTGTTTCTGATGCTCTGTATCCTGGCCTGGGAGGAGCCTTCTTCAAATTTGTCTCAGGCTTTAGATGTCGAAGCTCATTGCAGTCAAAGTCAATGAGCTCCAAACCTCTGGCTCACTCATTGCCTGACAAGCCCATGTGTTTTAAGATAGCCTCAACACCTGGGTGGACCAGGAAGGGTGGTTGGACTGGAGCTCAAAATGCTGTCACCAAAAAGCCTTGTCAAAGGAATCTGTTCAGTGTGAGGGGAGAAGTGCTGCATTTTTGTCACCAGTTATGTAATGATCTTTAAAGATCTTTACATTTTTTTCTTTTTTCCCTCTATTGCTGTATTTTATTTTATTTTATTTTTTGTCTTTTTGTGTACCCCAGCTGTCCTGGAACTTACTGTGTAGACCAAGCTGGCCTTGAAATCACAGAGATCTGCCTGCTTCTACCTCCCTAGTCTTGGGATTAAAGGTGTGCGCCACCATGGTCAGCTCATTGCTGTGTGTGTGTGTGTGTGTGTGTGTGTGTGTGTGTGTGTGTGTGTGTTTAATGTAAAGTTCAGTGTGAACATTAAAAGATGTTACTTCAGTGTTCTTTGTTTACAGAGGCCACTAAGCCCTCAGCTCAGAGTCACAGTTGAGCACACATTTCTCTCTTCCACCAGCTCCTATTGGCTCCTAGGTTAGACTTATCCTGGAAAGTGGGGAGCAGCTGGCATCTACAAAAAGACCGTGACTCCCTGGCCCATGGGATCAAGGTTGTCTTAACCCTGTTCATTCCATTCGGGATTAGGTTTGGGATGCTGGTGGCTGTCAGGCTCCGGGCCAGGCAGGGAGGGATAGAGAATAGAGTTGGCCATTTCCAGCCTGCCTTTTTGGTGCTTCTGTCTGCTCATTTAAAAAAAGACCTAATGGGAGAAGAGAGTTTCCAAGAATTCTAGCACAGAGAGTCCTTTAAAGAGCTGACTGGCAATCTCAGTTCTTTTTATAACATTCCTGTAAAACAGAGGGAGAGAGGGAGAGAGCACAAGTCACCCATCTGTGTCCTTAGAGGTGCCAATGTGTGGTGGCTGTGATGGCCAGGAACGCAGGCCAGTGACAGTCATCCTCACCTGATCCACCTCCTCTGTCCACTGAATAATCTTGAAATGCCTCTACCCCCAAAGTGAAGTGCATAGTTTAACTTTGTCTCGTGCCTCTAAATGCCATAACCCTCACCTCCTGCTGTCACAACAGTGGTGAAAATGCCCACCTTCATGTACACAGCATAATGGGAATGTCTACTCTCATGAATGGTTGTTCTGGATGGGCAAAGTTTCTTGACAAGGGTCGTCATGGGTTCAGGAACATCTGGAAAAGGAAGCAATGCAATCTTCCAGCGACGGAAAGTAGGTTCCAGGGACAGCAAAGTGAGAGAAAATTAAAGAAACTTTTATTTAGATGACTTGTGTCAGTTGGAATGCTTTGGGCTGCAAGTATAGAAAGCACATAGAAATATGGGTTTCACAAAAATGAAATGGATTGGGGGTACATGCAGAAGGAAGCAGAAGGGTGCAGAGAACAGTGGTCCCCTCTATGTCTGGGAGTTTCTCCTAGGCATATCCTGTGGATATCTGAAACTATGAGTAATGTCAGATCTTATACAGACTGTCTTTTTTTTCTATGGATGCCTGTGATAAAATTCAGTTTATAAATTAGACATGTAAAAGATTAATAACAAAAAGTAAGAAGCAAAGGGACTCCAATAATATAATGTAATATAAGTTATGTGACAATGCTGTCTCTCTCTCTCTCTCTCTCTCTCTCTCTCTCTCTCTCTCTGTGTGTGTGTGTGTATGTGTGTGTATTCATATCTGGCATGAGCATAAACATATGTGTGCACATGGAGGCCTGAAGTTGATATTCTCTTCTCTATTCACTCACTCTTTATTTATTGAGGGAGAGTCTCTCACTGAATCTAGAACTTGCCAGTTCTGGCTGGTCTGGCTAACCGTCTTGCCCAGGCATCCCCTCTTCCTGCCTCCAATGCTGGGATGACAGGCAGCTGCCATGCCTACCTGGCTTTTACATCAGTTCTGGGGACTTGAACTCTAGTCTTCAAGCTTGTGCCGCAAGAGCTTTACCTACGGAATCATCTCCCTAGCCCTCTCAAAATATCTTCCTATATTGCACTTTCCCTTCTTGTGATGATGTGGGATGATGTGTAGGGTTACCCTTAAGGCTGTCTGTGACATATTTAAGCTGCCAGTTGTCACGCGCAGCAGTCTCGCCGGCAAGAACTTTACGCGGACAACAGGATTCTTCTGCAGCAGTATTTATTATGTACACAGCTTTCTTGTGAGAAGGACCCCGAAATGAGGAAGAGACACTGCCTATATAGCAGTCTAGAGGGTTTGAGTATGCTCTGGAATGGTGCACTGTCCAATGCCTCATTAGCATATCCAATGTATGGGCTTATAGCACAATAGGGGCCAAAGCCTCATTAGAATATTAGGTGAATGGGCTCAAAGTCATGCGCAGTTCCTGTCCTAACGCGGAAGAGGTGGCTACATGCGGAAAAGGTGGCTAGTTGTTGTTCTCTAGCCTCCTGAGGAAGTCGGCGCCATCTTTAGGGTGCGGTGCATGGTCACAGTAACAATGCTGTGACAGGCTGCCAACAGCCAGTGTCAATACTCTTCTGCTTTGGGGCCATTTCTAAGCAGAATAGGGATGTCTCGAATCCAAGTACAGTCAGTTTAAGTGACTGACAAGGGAAGGGGTGGGGGGGACACTGTGTAAACAGCACAGATCCTCTGAACAGAGGGATGATTCACATCCAGGTCAGGGTGGGGATGGATGGGTGGGATTTCATCACTCTACCCAGAACAGCATGCAATTTCAAACTTATGCATAGTTTATTTCTGGAATTTTCCATTTAATATTTTTGGATGGTATTTGACCATGGATATCTGAATCCATTCTCATGACAGGACTGGCATTACCATGGTTGGTTATACAAGATCAAATTTTAAAATGAGACAAGGGAAAATATAATCTAAAGAAAAAAACCCATTTGGCAGTGATAGATTAGATGAAAATTGTCAAATACTTAAATTAGTGGTTGGCTTTCTAAATGTATACATGTATTCAAATCTCAATGGAACCTGGACCTTTGGATTTAATGGAATTTAAGGTATTTAGGAAAATCTGGGCTGCATTTGGGAAGTGAAGAAAGGGAGGAATTTGGGTTTCAGGCTTCAGCTTTGGGAGTTTTGAGGCAGGACTGGGAGTTCAAGGTGGAAGTGCATATTGTGAGCATGTTTGAAAAGTCATGAGCTGGGCTGTAAGACTCGGGCCTCCTCTGGGACTCTCTCCCAGGTGGTGGTCGTTGACTGCAGGAAATTTTTAGCACATAGATGAGGCTTGGCAGCTTATGGGTAAGAGTATATATATCCTCCATTGGTAAGGCCACAGGACAGCATATTTCAACTATCTATCTGAATTTACATTGTGTGTATGTGTGCGTGTGTGTGTGTGTGTGTGTGTGTGTGTGTGTGTGTGTGTGTGTAGGCTACAGGATGAGCCTGAGTGTTGTTCCTTGGGCACTGTCCACTTTATTTTTTGAGACAGGATCTTTCATGTGTCTGCAACCTACCAAGTAGATTAGCCTGGATTGTCAGTGAGTCCTAGGAATCTGTTTGTCTCCACCTTCCCAGTCTTGGGATTACAAGTGTGTACCACCCTGGCCAGCTTTATAAAAAAATATTTATTTTTATTTTGTGTGCATGAGTGTTATACTTGCATGTATGTAAGTGACCATGTCATAAAATGCCCACAGAGGACAGAAGAGGTTGTTGGATCCCTTGGAACTGGAGTTTCTGACAATTGTTAGCTCCATGTGGTGCTGGGGTATTGAACCCAGGTCTTCTGCAAGAATAACCACTGATCCACCTCTCCAGCCCCAATGCCCAGCTTTTCTTTTCTTTTTTTTCTTTTTTTTTGAGACAGGGTCTCCTTGCAGCCCCAGATGTTCTGGAGCTCACTTTGTAGACCAGGCTGGCCTTGAACTAACAGAGATCTGATTGCCTCTGCCTCCTGAGTGCTGGGATTAAAGGCATAAGCCACCATACCCAGCAATGCCCAGCTTTTTTAAAACATGGATTCTGGGAATTAAAGTCAGGTCCTGCAAGTACTTTACTTAACTGAGATATCTCCCTAACCCTTGAAGTTATAGCTCTAGCTGAAATAAAGCTATTTGATAATTCTACCACATCCATTTTCTTCTGTTTCATACTTGCACTTAATGCTATGAACCAGAATTTTGTACTTTACCTCCTGAGAGCAGGTTTTATTTTTAACCAGACAGGACAAAGAAGCTGTGACTGAGGGAAGATTCAGGGTTGAACTGTGATTAATCAGGGTCCTGGCAGGGGGCAGATGGTGCATGCAAAGAGGGTAGTGAGAGGGAGCTAGTGGAAGGACTCTTTGAATGGGAGTGGTGTTGAGGGAACCAAATGGGGGCTGTGAAGTAGCCAGAGCTAGAACAGCAGGGGACTGTTAGCAATCAGAACTGGAGCTGATCTACAGGGGAGAACACAGCCGCTGCAGACTGGGGCCCAGCAGGAAGGGAGCCGGGGAGTAAACACAACAAACCCTTTCTGACTTCTGACCTCTTTCCCAGGGCATCATTCGCAGTGTGGCCATCTATGGAGACCAGTCCCTCTGCAGCAGAGCAGTAGGGAGTGTGTCTGCAGGGACAAATGGAGACACTCTAGCACAGACTGGGCAAAATTCTCTTTGCCCAGCCTCTTGGATTTTGCTTGCACACAGAAAGACATTTATAGTCTATGTGTGTGTTCATATATGTATAACGTCTATCATGTCCTCTTTCTTTTCTTTCTTTCTTTCTTTCTTTCTTTCTTTCTTTCTTTCTTTCTTTCTTTCTTTCTTTCCTTCCTTCCTTCCTTCTTTCTATCTTTCTTTCTTTCTTTCTTTCTTTCACCTATGTATCTTTCTCTCGTGTGTCTTCTTCATCATTATAATCATTATCATCATCATCATCATCAATCTGTTCATCCATTCATTCATCCATCCATCTATATATCCATCTGTGCATGTATCTATTGTCTCTCTATCTAATATTTTAAAATAGCTTTATTGAAGTATTCCACACTGCATAGAAAGGATCCCTTTAAAGTGCGTAGTTCAGTTATTGTTTATTTTAACCACAGTTTTCTTCAATTTCTAAAAACAGAAAAATAGGTCCCATTTGATCTTGAAAACAAAAAAAATCAGCTTAAGGAGATTTTTTTATATTTTTAATTGTGGCAAAATATACATAAGATGTCATTTTTCTTGCTTGAGGGAGATTGGGTCTTCCTACATGATCCACAGTATGCACGGAGGGTGAAAGCAAACCTGGTGACAGACACAGGGCTAGAGCAGTGGATCCGAAAGTGTCTGAACTGGAAGAGCAGTTTTTAAACTTCCAGTCCTTGATGGACAGGTGTGTGGCTGCCACAGACTTTTGTGATACCTGAGTTGATCTACTTTATTCGGTGAGCTGGCTCTGTTGATGTCATGCTTGAATATCGAGGCAATTTTATATCACACTGCATAGATGCTTAAATTCACATTCCTAATCTACAAACCAGTTAGAACAGGTTGTAGCCTTACAGAGGCCCATGAGTCATTCCATAAGTAATAGCACAGCAGAGGATACTTCTTGGGAACAAATACCTGTATAGTTTTCTTCCAGATTTTCTTTCTTACATGTAAATGGGTTTCTTCTAGAAGAATCCCGAGTGTCTTAGTCCCTTGCTAGGCCCAGCTGTGGCTTCTGAGTTTCTGAGCAGAGCCAGGCTGCTATTGGGAGACAAATCTGGAACTCTGATGACAGGTGGCTGGCCCTGTCTGCAAGGCCCACCTCCTGCACAGCCATCTTAACCCACTTCCTGAGCTCTGCAGAACTTCAGATATGGGCAAAGAAACAAGTCTGAGGATGGAAGAGGTAGAGCTGGAAGCTCTTGGACCCTCAGGCAGTTGTTAAAGAGAGGGCAGCAGTGAAGGGAGGACACTTACCAAACACAAACTCCTAATAATAGCAGGGTACTCGGAAACCTTTATTGAGATGTAGCAGTCAAACCACATAGTTGTTAAATGACCATAACTATATCTTAAATAATCAGTTCGGCTGGTCTCTATTTAACATAATAGCTGCCTATTAAACTTAAATTAAGTACAGAGTTAAATGTCTCTAGGACACAAAAACCCCAAACAACTGCCAAGCCCAGAATGAAACCTCTGGCAGGAAAGTGCTGAGTGCATCCCCTGGTCTGGGTGTGCTCTGGAACCCCATCCCACTGCTCAGCCTTCTGTGCTTGGAGAATGCTATTTCCCAGAGATAAGGCAGGGTGGGGGATGGGTTCACAGTGCTTTTCCAACTCTTATTCTATCTTGTGAAGTTTTTAGTTTCACAGACATGCCCAAAGATGCCAGAACTATAGACATGCCTCCAAGAAGCACCGTGAGCCCTTTGGGGCCTGGAATATGCCAAAGTGACTGTGGGGTCAGCATCCCTTCTTCACCCTCCACCTCACTTCCTGCCACAGAGCGCAACCTCATCTGAACCTTGGATCACAAGAAAAGCCTGTGAGCTTCCAGGCTCCTATCAGCCCATTCTTTACCTGCCACCATTGGCCAACTCATTCATTCATTCATTCATTAATTCATTCATTCATTTGTTCATGAAGTACTACATACCTACTATGTACCAATACTCAGGAAGCAATGCAGCGGTAGCAAAAGTAGATCTTGGGGGCTTACTTTTTGGGGGAGAGGGAGCCATTATTCAGGGTGGTTCTTTTTTCATGTGTGCTGACCCCTTGCCTTTATTTACCTGTCCATTCCCGAATCACCTGTGTCTGTCCTTCTTCTCTAGTGGCTGGCCAAGCACATCCACTTAGTGGTGGTCCTCGCAGTTCCTTCTGGGGACTACCCTCATGGAAATGACCTGTGATGATAGCATAACAAGTGCACTTTCAGGTCCCTTCCCATGCCCCCCAGAACCGGAGGCCTTTTTGATATTATTGTTGACTGGGCAGTAGAAACATCTCCTTAAGCATTTGCTTGCTTTTTAAAGCATGTTTTTATTGATTCTTTGAGACTTTCATACAATCTATTTTGATCATATTTAGTTGTCCTCTTCTATTGCTCCTCTCAGACGCAGCCCCATCTTCCCACCCTTCCTCACTTCATGTCTTCTATTATTATTTTTAAAGGCTGATTGAGTATAATTGTGTCCTCTGAATGCTGTTGGGTGTGAGTCCATCCTCTGGAGCCCAGTCAGTCCACCCAGTATCATATTCTTTTTATTTTATTTTATTTATTTCTGTATGTGTATGAATGTACTATCTGCATGTAGGTTTGTGCACCTGTGTCGTGCAATGCCGCGGAGGTCAGAAGAGGGTGTCGGATTCCCCTGGAACTGGAGTTCTCCTGGAATTGGAGTTTCAGACGTTTCTCAGCCGCCATGTGGGTGCTGGGGATCGAACCCCGGTCCTCTGTAAGAGCGGTTGGCGCTCTTAACTGCTAGGCCATCTCTCCAGCCTCCCAGTATCATATTCTTGAAGAAAATTACCTCTCCCTCTCTCAGAAGCTATTAGTTACCCATAGTTCTTCATCTAGGGCTGTGGCTTCCTCCCCCCCGCCCCCATGCTGGGTTGTTGTCTGGCTTGTGCTTGTGCAGGTCTTGTGCATGTCTTGTGCATGCCATCACAACTTCTGTGGGTTCATATGTATAATTGTCCTGTTGTGTCTGGAAAACATGGTTTCCTTGTATTCAGCCACTACCTATGGCTTTTATATTCTCTCCCCATCTCTGCAATAATTCCCAAGCCTTGCAAGGGGGAAAGGGTGTGATGTAAGTGTCTTATTTAGGACTGAGGACTTTGAAGTCTCTTATTCTCTACATACTGACCAGCTGTGAGTCTCTGGGTTAATCACTATCTGTTGTAAGAAGAAAAAAACTTCTCTGGTGAGAGCTGAGAGATGTATTAATCTATGGGTGTAACAATAATTCATTGGCAGTTAGCTTAATACCATGCTCATTTAGCAGAGTAATATTAGTAGGATTTCCCCATGGCCTGTGGCCCTTCTATCCACAGGTTGTTTGCCCTGATTATAGTGCCAGTTATGGGTTCTTCAAAATGGAAAAATTTACATTGGTGCAGAAGCATACAGTGGAATTTAACCAAGTAGCAATGGCTAATTCAGACGGATCCGAAGCTATGTTGAATAGAGTGACATTGGTGCAGAAGCATACAGTGGAATTTAACCAAGTAGCAATGGCTAATTCAGACGGATCCGAAGCTATGTTGAATAGAGTGACAACAAAAGATAACATTGGTGTTGCTGTGTTACTAGAGGTCCATAAAGAACTATTTGGAATAGATATGAAGCCTATTCATGCTGCAGACAAACAGTTGCGTATAGTAGCAAATGCGCACATGCATTGAGACCCAGAGTATTCTGATATGAAACTTATTCACATCTTGTGAAGCAGACCTTAAATCCAATCAGAAAGTGGTTATTTTTACAGCATTTGTGCCACTATTGCATCAGCAGGCATATCTTGCCAGGTCAGTCATTATGATAGCTTGTAAGATGCACAGCCGGGTAAGACTGATGACTACTTTTCTCTTCTGGTAGCATGTATGACATCTTCCAGTACTATGACAGCTAGGCAGTGGAGATGAGCCTTTGAGGTCAGTACCAGCTTCAGTTCCCCATGTTTGTTCTACAACTTACAGATGTAGTGTCTTCAGCACCACATCTATGACCAAGAACAATGGCAACAGCCAGTATTGTTTGAGGGTCTCTGGGACCCTGGCCCAGAACTTCAAAAAATGGAGACCATTCCTGGCATTGCATTTATTTGCCTGTGGTGTCTGGTAGGGACATTGCCCCCCCTGAACCCTCCTACTATAGGGTAACTCCGTTTAAACTTTTTTAAAAAAGTTTTTATTATAAATAGATGCCAATTTTCTGTCAAATCTTCTGTTTCTATTGGTTACCAATACTGTGTGCTTTTCTTTAATTTGTCTCATGATCAATCACCTTGTTTCAGTTTTTTTTTTAAATTTTTTATTTTTGGAACTTTTTTTTTTTTTTTGCAGTTCTTAGCTTCAGCCTTTAACGACTGTGCTATCCCCACAGCCCAAATTTTATTTATTTTTTATGTGTATGAGTGTACTGTCTGCATGTAGGTTTGTGCACCCGTGTCATGCAATGCCACGGAGGTCAGAAGAGGGCGTCGGATTCCCCTGGAACTGGAGTTAAAGATGGTTCTCAGCCGCCATGTGGGTGCTGGGGATCGAACCTGAGTCCTCTGCAAGAGCAGTCGGCACTCTTAACCGCTAGGCCATCTCTCTAGCCGCAAACTTCTTATATACATATATGTATGTACATATTTTTAAGAAGCTTCTACAGTAGTAGATTTCTGTATGACCTTTTCAAAAGGTCCTTAGTGTTAGTTATCCTTCCCTTGTTTACTTGGTCTTTGTGTTTATGAGATGCTAGGGATTGTGAACTTAAGCCTTGGTCATGCTAGGCAAGCACCCTACCACTGAGCCACACCCCAAGCCTGGCTCTTCCATTTTTACTAACTTTTCCCTGGTGAATTTATTGCATGCTCAAGCTGGCAAGTCACTAACTCATCATATTTTACCAGTGCCTGCAACATTCAAGGCTTTGCCCCAAATGTCCTCCTGCCTTGAATGTTCCTTTAGTCCTCTTAATCTGCATGGGGACTCTCATTTGTCAAGGCAGCTCTGGTTGGTCAGCTCTGGTCACAACCTCAAGGCTTTTAGCGGATCAGACACTATCTGCTAGAACATCTGGTAGCTCCCTACTTTATGGGTCCTGTCTCTTCCCTCCAGTGGTCACACCCATGGAAACATCTAGCAAAGCTTCCTTGAGCCTTAAATTGCTGCCTATGAGGCTATGGTCCCCAGTGTCAGAGTCCCAGGAGGCTAGTTTTCTTCTAGCCTAAACCTGGGTGGACAGACGCACTGCCACTAGCCCCTGCTTGTTGCAGGATAGAGAGGCACACTAGGGCATGGGGATGTAACTCAGCTATTAGAGTGTTTATATAGCATGCAAAAGGCCCCATGGTTTGATCCCTGGCACTATATAAACCAGGTGTGGTGGTACATACCTATAATTGTAACACTTGGGAGGTAGAGGAAGGAAGATCAGAAGTTCAAGGCTAGCCCAAGAAAAGAAAGGAAAAAGAGATGAACTCGAATCCTGTCTATCCCATTTCCCGCTAGATCTCAGCAGAACTGATTGTTAATTTGGTTTTGCCTATCAACTGATGTTTCCTCTCTGGAGAAGACCATCAAAGCTGGTATCCCTCCAAGTCAAGGATAAACAATAGATTTGGTACCTTCTCTGTGAGGGTGGTTTAACAGAACCATTTTTGCAGAATGCTTCTGACTCAGCAGGGACTTGGCTTTTGAGGGAGTGAGGTGGAGTTGGACTCATCTCTTGCTGCTTGCCAGGAAATTTTTCCTAAGATTGTAGGAATGGCTGCCTCACATGGGGGACTAGACAGATCAGGATAAGAGGAAAGAACTCTTAACATAAGTGATGCAATTTAATTTTTAATTTAATTTTATATGTATGGGTGTTATGCTTGGATGTGTGTAAGTGCACCTGTGTCATGCAGTGCCCACAGAGGACAGAAGAGGGTGTTGGTTCCCCTGGAACTGGAGTTATTGATGGTTGTTAGCTTGATGTGGGTGCTGGGATGCAAACCCAGATCTTCTGCAAGAATAACCTGTGCTCTTAACTGCTGAGCTGTCCCTCTAGCCTCAGGACAGTCCAATTTTTGTGCGCTACATTTTAATATTAAATTTGCTGCATGTGATAAATTGGACAGATGTTTTCCTTGTTCATTCACCTACTTATTTGTCTGGGGAGATCTATTTTGGGGAGTAAGTTGTGATTTACTGAGAAGACAACGTAATCCATAATGAGGAATTTTCCATCTGTATGCTTGGGCCGTGGGAGGATAAAGATGACTGATGGAAGCTGGGAGCCTGCTGCTGACTTTGGTCTTCTACTTGCTTAGAAGGTTTGCTGTAGGTAGAAGTCATAGTCCCTTACTCAGCCATGTGAGGTGAAGACCTAGGTGTTTCTCAGCATTTTGCTACAAATACTAGGTTTATAGCATGATGGCTAATCCTTTTTATTTTAAAATTTTAATTTAGCAGCAGCAGGGTTGAAGTACAGTCCGGGGAGTGGAACCGAACCCCCCCTCCCCTGACAAAGGCACATCCACTGAGACTGACCCCAGTTGTCAGTACTAGTTTGGGCGGTTTGGGGTCCTAGGTGGGGGAAGTGGGTCACTGTGGGCGTATCCTTGGGGGCTATCTCTCATCCTGGCCCCCTTCTTGTATTCCTCTTCTCTCTGCTACCTGACCTCCAAGCAGTGAATCTTCGTCCACACAGTCCTGCTACCATGGTGTTCTTGCAGAGTACATGGACCCAGGCGACTGATCTCCAAGACCATGAGTCAGAAGAAATCTTTCCTCTTTAAGTTGTTGTCTCAGGGGTGTTGTCACAGTGAAGAGAAGGAGAAAAGCAGCTAATTTAGTTGCAAGTTCTGCCTATTCCTCTTCCTACTTGTGTATTGTTGGATGAGGTGTTTTATCTTTCTTTGCTGAGGTTCATCATTAGCTTGAGCATTAGATCAGATGGCAAACACTGTCAGGCACAGAGTCCCTCTGTGGATCTTTTTTATAACACTTTCTTCATCTGTTCTATGCTCTTTTTAACATCCTTTCTTGGCATTTTTGCCTCAAGATGATAATCATGGTCTTGTCTGAGGATTCTATTCTGACTTATTTTTTGTCCTCTGTTCTTATTTAATATGACACTTGAGAGGATGACATAATCTTCCGTTGTTAATGCTGTCTACTTGGTTATGACCCTCCCTCACACCCCCTTCAATCTGGGCTTCCAGAGTAGCCCTTTCATTGCAAAACTCAGACCATGTGGCCAAAGGCTTGCTGGGTTGCCCGAGTGAATGAGCCAGGGCACCCATACCTCTGAACTCAAATTTCTAGCTCAGTTCTGTCTTCTCAACAGCATAAAGTTACCTATTTCTTCCTCCTTGGGGGTCTGGACATTGCCTTTGGAATGTGTCAATTAATGATTATTTTAATTGTAATGATAATTATGATAGAGAATACCTCTTTAAAAAGGTAAACTAGAAGGACAGTGAGATGGTTTAGCTGTTTAAAGGCATCTACTGCCAAGCTTGGTCACCTGAGTTGTCACCTGGGACCCACACGATGGAAGGAGAGAACTGACTTCTGCAGATTGTCCTCTGATCTCCACATTTGTCTTGTGAGACGCACATACACTAAAAATGAAATAAAAATTGGGGTGGTAGAGAGAGATGGGTCATTGTCTAAGAGCACTGGCTATTCTTGTAGAGGACCTAGGCTCGGTTTCCCACACCCACATGGCAGCTAACAACCATCTATAACTCCAGTTTCTAGGGGATTCGGTGCTTTCTTCTTACCTCCATGGGCATTGCACGACACATGTGCACTTCTTTTTTTTAAATACTTAAAAAAATTATTTATTTATTTTATGTGTGTGAATGTACTGTCTGCATGTAGGCCTGTGCACCTGTGTCGTGCAATGCTGCGGAGGTCAGAAGAGGGTGTTGGATTCCCCTGGAACTGGAGTTCTCCTGGAATTGGAGTTACGGATGGTTCTCAGCCGCCATGTGGGTGCTGGGGATCGAACCCTGGTCCTCTGCAAGAGCAGTCAGCACTCTTAACTCCTAGGCCATCTCTCCAGTCCCCACATGTGTACTTCTACACATGCATGCAGGCAATACATCCATACAAATAAAAATAAAATAAAAAATGTGACAAAAATCTAAGTAAATGAGATAATGAAACTTTTGTCCTTAAAACCGTGCCTTTGCATGTGGTACAGTTAAATCTCAGCTCTTCCTGGTGCCCTCCCACTTGGTCTTGATTATATCTGCCTGTGTGGGCTGGGTATCAATGACTTCTCTTATTTTTTTTAAAATATTTTATGTATGAGTATATTGGTTGCATGTATGTAAGTACACCTGTGTCATGCAATGCCCATGGAAGAGGGTGTCAGATCCCCTGGCTGGAGTTATGGATGGATGTTAGCTACCATATGGATTCTGGGAATCAAACCCAGGTCCTCTGCCAAGAGCAGCCAGTGCTCTTAACCACTGAAACATCTCTCCAGCCCAATAGCCTCTGTTATTGAAACCCTACCTCCAAAGGTAGATAAATTATTCTGTTCTTTAAAGATCAATGCCTTTCTGTCAAAAGCGAAGCTTTGAAACAGCACAATTTACTCCCTGACCAGAAAGCACTGGCAATCAAAAAGCCAGATTGATGCAGAAGTGTAGATAATAAATAAAGCCCAGACAAGAGTATACTTCATTATCACTTGACATTGTACATCCAGGGAGTGAGGGAGATTTACAGTGCTTCAGTGAAGTGTTCTAATCCCTGACCTGGGTGCTTGTTTTTATCTTGGTTTCTTTTGGACAAGTCATGCTTTCTCCATGATCCTCTTCATTTCTCTCTCTTTCTTTTTGGTCTTTTTGAGACAGGATCTCCCTGTAGCCCCAACTGGCCTGGAACTCACTCTGTAGACCAGGCTGGCCTTGAACTCACAGAGATCCACCTGCCTCTGCCTCCCAAGTACTAGAATTAAAGATGTACGCCAACACCTGGCTTATTCATTTTTATAAAGGAAGTATTAGACATAGGTCAGTGATGCCCCTAGGAAGTATTTTGCAAATCTGTGGGGACAATTTTTAAACTTGGTATATATTTACCTTTTAAATTTATTAATTTTGCTGTTCAACAATTTCATACATGTATATAATGTGTTCTTTTAAAAAATTATTTATTATTTATTTATTTGTATGAATGTACTGTCTGCATGTAGGTTTGTGCACCCATGTCGTGCAATGCCACGGAGGTCAGAAGAGGGTGTCGGATTCCCCTGGAACTGGAGTTCTCCTGGAATTGGAGTTACAGACGGTTCTCAGCCGCCATGTGGGTTGAACCCGGGTCCTCTGCAAGAGCAGTCGGTGCTCTTAATGCTAGGCCATCTCTCCAGCCCTGTAATGTATTCTTATTAGTCTCTTCCTTTCCCTGTTTTATCTTCCTCCCGTCCCTATCACCCCTGTGTCTCATTTCTTCCAGTACTTTTCTTGGATTCATAACAGAAGAAAGCTGCTCACCTCATGCTATCTAGGAAGCAGACAGGCAGGCAGGATGCAGGGCAAGATCCAGTCCCCAAGGCCACATTCCTGTGACCTATATCCTCCAGTTAGTTACCATCTCCTAATATCTCAGTGTCTCCTAAAATAACATCACCAGTTGCGGACCAAGAGTTTAACAGATGAGCCTGTGGGGGACATTTTACAATCAAACTGTAACAGGGTATCAGACACAATTTTGTTTTACATGTAAACTTAAACCATTTTTTCATGGTTTTAATCAGTACTAAGTCTTCTAGGAAAGTAAGTGATATATATATATATATATATATGTATATATATATACATATGTATATATGTGTATATATATATCACTTACTTTCAACAATATATATATATATTACATATATATATATATATGTGTTCTTTGATGTGCTTATCATTTTACTAAGCTATTTTGCCTTTTGACAAACCAGGTCCTAATAGCAATGCTGTTCATGGAGTTTGAAGTTCCAGTGTGGTATTCCCTTATTCTGCACCTATAGCCATCAAGTCCTTGTGATATTAGACTTCTCATGGATATGCTTCTTTAGTCATTATTCCCATGTGTCAAATAAGGAGGACAAGTATGGAGAATATACGTGTGTGTGTGTGTGGCTGATTCATCCAATGTATTTTCTAGGGGGGGGATTTTTCACAAACATTAACATGTCGAAAATTCATCTTATTTTACTCTCAATTACTTCATTTCTCATTTATATAAAATGAAACTATTTGTTTTTTATTATTTATTTATTTATTTGTTATTTTTATGTGTATGAGTGTACTGACTGCATGTAGGTTGGTGTACCCGTGTCACGCAGTGCTATAGAGGTCAGAGGAGGGTGTCGGATTCTGGAACTGGAGTTAAAGATGGTTCTTAGCTGCTATGTGGGTGCTGGGAATCAAACCCAGGTCCTCTGCAAGAGCAGTAGGTGCTTTTAACTGCTGAGCCATCTCTCCAGCCCTGAAACTATTTGTTTTTAAAAAACTATCTATTGGGACTGGAGAGATAGCCTAGCGGTTAAGAGCACCGACGCTCTTGCAGAGGACCCGGGTTCGATCCTCAGCACCCACATGGCGGCTGAGAACCGTCTGTAACTCCAGTTCCAGGGGAATCCGAGACCCTCTTCTGACCTCTGAGGCATTGCATGACACGGGTGCACAAACCTGCATGCAGACAGTACATTCATACACATACAAAGATAAATAATACTAATAAAAAAAAATAAAAAAAAAAACAACAAAAAACCCCCTATCTATTCTGGTTTTATGCCTGTAGTTTCACTTAAGAATCCCGGAGAGGAGGGTCAGGTCTTAAGTGCACTTGCTGTTCTTCCCGAGGGCCCAGCTTTGATTTCTAGCACCAACATGATGGCTCTGTCCCTCTCTTCTACCTTTTGTGGGCCCTACACACACAGCAGAGTACATACAAGCAAGGAAAAACACTTCTACAGATAATAAATAAAATATTAAAAACAATAGCAAAGGTGTTGCTGATAAAATATTTATCAAAATGGAATGTTAGATCTGACAGGACCAAGAAACCTTGGATTAAATAATTTCCAGCTCATATTTTAGGATGTCAAACAAAACAAGAAGGCTGGGAGAAGATCTAGAGAAGAGGATGAAGAGGGCACTAAGTGGAGGAAGGGTGTTTGCACCTTTCTCAGACAAATGCTAATTACTTAGCTCTCCAGATCTTCCTCTCCCATGGGAGTTAAGTCCACCCTTATGCTCTCTGTTGGCAACCTTTGCTGGGAAGATGCTGCCTCTTGAGCTAATCTCCCAAAGGCTGGAGGTCACAGCTGGTTGTCTCCTAACTGCTGTTGAGGGGATCAATCTTTTGGAGGAGTGTAAAGGACGAATAAGCAAACTACACAAATAGCAATGACAACCCGTAAGATACGAATGCAGCATTTATGGGATTTTTGATTACTGCTGTTGTGAGAGGCAACCATCATCATCATCACCACCCCCAGACTGTGTTGTTACAACAGCGATCTAGACACTGGGTGAACCTGCTAATTTGGCCCTTCTCAGTAAGCCTGTTCTCAGAGGCTGGGGTTTCCAGGCAAGACAGCGTCGTCATCTTAGTCGTCGTCCCTGGCTTCCGCTTTTGCTGTTCTATTCTTCTGTCGCAGCTGATAGGGATTACGGCAGTGACAGTGATGGCCGCTGAGGTTGGGGACGCTCCCTTTGTTCCTGGCATTGTCTTTAGTGCTTTACATGAATTCTTCCCTTTCACCCCTGCAGCAGGCTTGGGAGGGAGACATCACAAGATCCTTTACTGTTCTCAAGGAATTGAGTGCCCAGAGAGATTATATGGCCTGTCCAGCCACACCCAGCCATTAAGTGGAGAGTGAGATTTGACCTCAAGTCTTACCTGTCCCTCCTCGGCTGGCTGAGGAAGCCCAGCACTGGTGGTGGCCTGTTACTGTCCACTTTGTCCTTGGATTCTAGTTGTGTTTATGGCTTTTCATCATTTGCTTTTGTTTGGAACATACAGAGGCAACAGTGAATGCAGTCAGAGTCATTCATTTACTCATTCGTTCATTAATGCATTCTTCACTAGTTGAGAACTATCCCTGTGTTTGCTGTTAAGTTCGCTGGCAACCTGGGCAAGCCTCATCTCTCTCTCTCTGGTTAGCAAAACATTCATACACATAAAATAAATTAAAAAATTAAAAATTGTGCTGGGAGTGGGGGTGCATGCCTTTAATCCTGGCACTTGGGAGGCAGAGGCAGGTGGATCTTTGTGTATTCAAGTCCAGCCTGGTCTACAGAGTGAGTTCCAGGACAGCTGGAGACCCTGTCTCAAAAAGACAAAATAAAAGTTAAAATTAAGTTATATGCATGTATAAAATGTTAAAACCCCATTTTTAATGCAATTAACATACACCAATTAAATGAATCTTATATAAAGATAAAACAATTGTTTCTTAATTCTGACTCTTCTAACTCCAATTTGTTTTCATATTTTGAGGTTCACCTTGCTTTCCAGCTTGTTTTTTGAATGTTTATGGTAACTGAGCAAGATAGAAGAAGGCCTTGGTGTGAAATCTGGTTTAGTGTTCACTTTGGCTTTCTCTTTTCTGAGATTGCCACCAAGAAATCAAGTATTCAGAGGAGAAAAGGACAGGAAGGGAAGATGCAGAGAGCCGTGAGGAAGCTGAGCTCTTAATAGGTAAGAAGTAGAAAGAACTAGAAGGGGAGGGAATGTACGTGCCTTCACTCATGGGCACTCCCAAGCCCCAGGTGGGACCAGGCCTGGTGTTTACTGAGGAGATATAAATCTCACATAGGTCCTGTTTGACTTAGGCTAAAGGGATTGCAGAGTGTAATTGAGATTCTGGAAGACCCCTGGGGAGAAATGACTCTGAAAGGCAAGGACATGCTTTCCCTTATAGGTCTGGTTTAACTGAAGGGCTAGAAGATTATGGAAAGCAGAGAAATAAGCAAGCTCTTATAGCCATTTCCCTTCTACCATCATCATTACAATTTCCACTGTCCCGGCCCCCAGAAGCTCTATTTCAACCACCACACCCAGCTGCCACCATTACTATCTCTACCACCACTACCTTCATACCTTTTCCTTTGCCACCACCACCACCACCACCACCTCTACCTGTATCACCACTACTACCATTATTACCATTACATCAATCACCATTACTATTATCTCTACTTTTACCACCATCACCAGCATCATTGGTATCATCACCACCACCACCATCACCACCACCACCTCCATTGTCATTAGCTCTTCTACGACTAATGAGCAGCTCTGCCAGCACCACCACCATTACCATCACCATTACCATCATTACCACTGTATTAGTTTGTTTTCTATAAAACACTGACCCAAAACACCTTGGGGATGAAAAGATTGATTGCATCTTACTCTTCCATGTGACAATCCATCACTGAGGGAAGCCAGGGCAGGAAGCCAGGGCAGGAAACTGGAGGCAGGAGCTGAAGCAGACACCATGGAGGAACACTGCTTACTGGCTAGTTCTTCTGGCCCATGTTCAGCTTGTTTCCTTATATGGTAAAGAATTATATGCCCAGGGGTGGCACTGCCCACAGTGGACTGGGACCTCCCATAATACTCAACAATAAAAAAAAATGCCTCACAGACATTTGAGATTCTCTCTTCCTAGGTGTCAAGTTGACAACTGAAGCTATCCAGCATAGCCACCATTATTATGACCACCACCACCACCAGCATCACCACCACCACCATCACCTCCACCACCACCACCACCACCACCATCACCTCTACCATCACCACCATCATCATCACCACCATCACCTCCACCACCACCACCGCCATTACCAGCATCACCAGCATCACCACCACCATCACCTCCACCATCACCACCATCATCACCACCACCACCACCACCATCGCCACCATCACCACCACCATCACCTC